>AWOL01S0017173.1:1662-12400 GCA_000715115.1 Nicotiana otophora
AGCTAACGGTCTCTCACCAACCGGAATATATGCAAGAGTGCCCATACTCACAGCCTTTCTACTCACAGCATCGGCCACCACATTCGCCTTTCCGGGGTGATACAAAATGGTGATATCATAGTCTTTCAGCAACTCCAACCATCTTCTCTACCTCAAATTGAGATCTTTTTTCCTGAACAGATACTGTAGGCTATGATGATCAGTGAATACCCCACATAAGACACCGTAAAGGTAATGCCTCCAAATCTTTAGTGCATGGACAATGGCTCCCAATTCTAAGTCATGGACAGGATAATTCTTCTCGTGAACATTAAACTATCGCGGCGCATATGCAATCACCCTGCCATCTTGCATCAATACTGCACCAAGCCCAACGCGAGATGCATCACAATACACCGTATAAAATCCTGATCCTGTGGGTAATACCAACACTAGCATTGTAGTCACATCAGTCTCGAGCTTCTGAAAGCTCAACTCCCACTTGTCTGAACATCTGAATGGGGCACCCTTGTGGGTCAATTTGGTCAGTGGGGATGCTATGGATGAAAACCCCTCCACAAATCGGGGATAATAACCTGCCAAACGCAGGAAACTCCGGATCTCTGTAGCTGAAGTAGGTCTAGGACAATTCTAAACTGCCTCAATCTTCTTAGGATCCACTTTTATGCCTTCTGCCGATACGACATGACCCAAAAAGGCAACTGAGTCTAACCAAAATTCGTATTTTGAAAATTTGGCATATAACTGATTATTCTTCAAAGTCTGAAGCATAATTCAAAGATAATGCTCCTGCTCCTCTCGACTGCTAGATTAAATCAAGATATCATCAATTAATACAACCACAAAAGAATCCAAAAAGTGTTTGAACACCCGATTCATCAAATCCATAAATGCTGCCAGGGCATTTCTCAGCCTAAATGACATCACTAGGAATTTGTAATGTCCATACCGAGTCCAAAAAGCTGCCTTAGGGACATCAGAGTCCCTAATCTTCAACCGATGGTAACCAGACCTTAAATAAATCTTTGAAATCACCCTAGCACTCTGAATCTGATCGAATAAGTCATGCATTCTTGGCAACGAATATTTGTTTTTAATAGTGTCCTTATTCAATTGCCGATAATCTATACACATCAGCATAAAGACATCTTTCTTATTTACAAATTGTGCTGGTGCACCCCAGGACGAGACATTGAGCATAATGAATCCCTGATCAAGCAAGTCTTGTAAATTCTCCTTTAATTCTTTCAAATACAGCGGGGCCATACAGTATGGTGGGATAGAAATGGGCTAAGTGCCCAGAGCTAAATTAATACAGAAGTCAATATCTCTGTCGGGTAGCATTCCTGACAGATCTGCAGGAAATACATCTGGAAATTCACGGACAACTAGAACTAAATCCATATAAGGAACTTCCGCATTAGGATCGCGAATATAACCCAAATAAGCTAGACACCCCTTCTGGACCATACGTCGAGCTTTCAGATAAGAGATAACCTTGCTGGTAAAATGGCCAAGAGTAGCTTTCCACTCTAGTCGAGTTAACCCCGACATGGCTAAGGTCACCGTTTCGGATGACTCAGCCTCACGCCTAGCTGGAAAAGCATAAAATCGGGGATGGGCCCTACTATCCTGAACCGCGTCCCTGGGACAGCCTCTAACTGGCTGGCCTCTACCTCTAATGGCCTAACCTCCACCTCTACCTGTCTGACCCCTGCCCCTAGTTGAATGGGCGGGTGGTGGAATAGATGGTGCTGGAATCATAGCACGGGAACACTACTGTTGTGAACTGCCCGATACCCGAGGGAAAAATCTAGCAATGTGTCTCGGACCACCACAAGTATAACAGGTCTTCGGCTATTATGACTGCTGACCCTAAAACCGGCCATGTCCACGTGGATAACCACTCAAATGACTCCGGATCGAAGGTATATTAATAGAAGCTGGTGGTGCACTGTAAGCTAGTTGGTCGGAATGAGACACGTAAGGGTCGTGACCACCTGAAGTACTATGAGATGCCTGGAGCACTGAATGAAATGGCATAGGAGGATGGCCTCTACCAAAATTACCCCTACCTCCAGACAAGGCACCACTCAAGTTGAAGAGTGATGAATAGTGCTTTTCGAGATCTTATAACACCGAAAAGAATGTTTAAATTAAAGATGATATTTTGGGTCATCACATCAGATGATATTCAACCCATCCGGGAATATGCGAATTCGGAATGACCTTTGGATTCAACTGGATCATCCTCGGAAAAACCTCCATAACCATCTGTATAAGCAATTGTGAGTGAATTAGAAGAAAATTGAACTTTTTAATCCACTTTTAACTGCACGAATCTCCTTGAACGTGGAATGATAGTGTTGTTCAGCATCCTTGAATCTTCTACTAGCGTAACCATATATGTTTCTATGAATATTTTCTTCCTCAAATAAAATTGCGCTCCAATATTCATTACTAGCATCTGTCTGCAATATTTTATTCCCATATGAGGAAATGTGCAAAGATTCTGACAATTTGAGACGTCTCTTTTATTTTTTCTCACTGCATCGTTTTGATCCTTGTCCCATGTCTAGCCATTTTGCTTCAAAAGTTTTGTGAGAGAAGAAATTTATGTGTAAACATAGGAATAAAATCTCTAACTTAATTTATTATTCCCAAACACTGTTGTATTTGCTTCGTTGTGAACCTAATATTGCGGAACTTGAGATGTTCCTTATAAATACGAGGACCTGAGGTGTGTTCTCCATGGGAATAATTCATGCCCAAAATAACAATCTCTTTTTTTTTGCAAAAACCTTTTTTTTTTGCTGAAAGGATGATGCCATTTTGTCGCATTAAAGATGCAAAATGATTGAGCAAATTTATATGCTTCTCCCAAGTATCATTGAATAGTAACATATCATCAATATAAAGAAGTGATGTGTGAAGGATGGACTAAGATACTTTTCATCATGGACTTTTGAAATAAAGATGGAGTAGTTTTTAAACTGAAAGGCACGTCTTTCCACTGAAAATGGAGATCGGGAATACAAAAACTAATTTTTTCCTATCATCTGTGTGGATTCCCAATTACCAAAAGCCTGATTATAGATCAAACTTAGAATAAATCTTTTTTTAGACATGTTGGGACAAAAGGGTGAGCTTATTAGGGATGGAAAACTTGTCATCCAAAAGAAAATGATTGAGTGGTTGGTAATCAATTGCCAATCTCAATTTACCTCTTGTTTTCTCGGCTTTTTTATTAACATAAAATGCTTAGCACACCCATTATGAATTTGATGGGACAATGAGATCAAAATCCACTAGCTCCCGATACTCATTTTTTGCAAGCTCGAGGTGGTATGTATTCATAGAAGAGTGATTTGCCAGTGTATGATTGATATTATAATTTTTCGTTAAAGGTAGCTTAATGAAGAACTATTCATATTTTCATAATGATTGTCACATTCTGTTAAGAATTCAATGTGATATTCTACACGGTAGTGTTGTGTGATTTGTTCTTCGATTTTCCTAACTTGATCTTCTTTTGTGAGCTGCAACAATCTTAGGACTACACAATACAACTTGAATTGCTTTTTGAATGCTATCCCATTGGCTTTGATCTGGTGTTTGTCCTGCAAAACCCTGTAAAAGGTAGCTTAATGAAGAACTATTCATTTTTCCATAATGATTGTCACATTCTGTTAAGAATTCAATGTAATATTCCACACAGGAGTGTTGTGTGATTTGTGTTTCGATTTTCCTGACTTGATCTTCTTTTCTGAGCTGCAACAATCTCAGGACTACACAATACAGCTTGAATTGCTTTTTGAATGCTATCCCATTGGCTTTGATCTGGTGTTTGTCTTGCAAAACCCTGTAAATGTCAAACCAATAATCAAATCCATACCTAGGATATGTTACTCAATCAATTTGCTCATGTACTTCAGTCCTAAGAAGAATTCAATGGTGATCGGGTGCTTGGTAATGAAAGTTCCGGTCAGAATTCCATTTCATTTTGTGTTGAAATTCTTGAAGTACTGAACCCAATACTCATATTGTAAGCCCACATGATTAATGAGTGAGGAGGCTGCTTCCGAGTGAAAGGATGCTATGGCATGTGTTTGTTTGTCCCACATGAATGCATAGACTTTGATTTCTGCTTGCGGGATCACCGTGATTCTTTGGATCTCTTCTTTCACCTTTGGCTTTGGTTTATAAATTTTGTAATGATCATTTCCATATTCTTCATAAACATCCAGGGAACAGAGAGTCTCTCCTGTGGGCTTATGTTCAAGTGAGAAAACCGATTCAAGATTGACATCTTCACTTAAATGAATGCATGTGTAATATATAATTTCATAGAGAAGTTTAATAGACTGCTTAGACTGCAGGTACTTCCGCGCAAAATGTCATATTTTATTTCAAATACAACATGCTCTATTTCTCCTTGCATTGCCTGGCCTTCTCCTTCTGAAGTATTTAGTATTCGAACATATCCCTTGAGAATTTTAACGACCTAAATCTTTTGAACTTCTTCCTTGGTGCATGACACGAGAAATCATTCATTCCGGCTATTAAATCTGACATACGAAAAGATCTATCAAGTGTTGGATCATTCATCATTATCTGTTTGGTTGTGGAGGAATCATATCTCTTTTCTGGAATGGGCTTATCAGTCCTCCCATCTTGATCATCGTCATCTTCAAAGACCTCTGGCTCCCTGGGCTGATTCATGAAAATGGGAAGTTCATCTTTTGAAGCAATTTGTGAGGAATTAGTACTTTCCTCGGAACTATCCTCTATTGGAACTTGTTGGATCGAATCATCAGTAAGCTCCTATTTTTTCTTGGTATCGAACCATTGAGATGTTACCTCTTCTAAATCTCTTTGTTGTTGGGAAACATAGGGGCTTGGGTTTTGGAGGGTAGAGATCTTGACGTTCTCATAGTTAGCATTATTTTAGCTTTCTACTATATCTCTATTCCTTTTCGAGTGTATCTAGGCTGCAACTGCATTTTTTTTTCAAACTAACTTTGCGATGTCAAATTTGGGTTATTTAATAGTTATAGAAAATTGATTATGAATAGCTATATGGATTTTTCTTCAGGGAGAGGAAAAGGTAGAAAAAAGATAATCTAGATGAAGAGAAGGATAACTTTAGGTTGAGAATGTACATGTGGGAGGAAGAGAAGTGACCTGAGGACATATGGGTTTCATGGGCATAAGGTGATCACTTTTCAAGAGGTGTAGTTGTTTAGAGACAAAATCACTTTAGAGACAGCATCACTTTCTAGAATGAATGGAAAAGAGAAGTACCCGACGGGCAATTATCATACTGCAATCTTACTAACCTGTGATGCAAGGCTTTGATGAGTCCTGCATGTTGGGAAGACTTTCCTACAACCTATTCGACTTTTTTCTCATTTTCCAAACCGCTAGGCATTTTATTCTGAGTGTGTAAAATATTTTTAAGAGTGCTATCAATGTACTTCAAGATTCTATTTTGCGAAATAGAATTTTTAGACTGACAATTGATTGTTGCTTCAATGTCACTAGATGGTGGTTTTTCTCCTGAGGGAAAAACAACATTCTTTTTGGGTATTTTGGGGGCATGATCTGCACCATATTTACTGAAATGTTCAAGAGGTGCAAAATCATGGGTATATCCGCCGCTAACAGGGCTATACATTAGTATTTCAGGATTGTTCGAAACAGCGGCTACCTAATCATCTTCCCAACTAGGGTGATTGGCGTGGCATTTTCTCTGGAAATGTTGACCATTTCCAAGGGTTATAGGTGACAAGGTATTTATACTTACCTGGGAGCTGAGCAAGCCAAGTGATGGGTTGCCTTTTTTATACTTTCTCGAAGGCATTCTGCAGATGATTTGCACTTTTACTTTCTAGCCTTCTTGTTTTTCTTTCGGGGCACCTGATAGTATTCTGTTAGTTCTTCAAGGCATTCTTGGCAGGAACATTCAATTTTCCATGGGCAGTGACCTGCGAAATGAAACTTGAAGCACTACAAATCTACCTTTGATGCCAAAGTGCACATTCTATTCCAAGGTCGGACATGCTTCCATCTATTCATTCAAAGAAATACTTTAGATTATATCCACAGGGAGAGTGGTACATGGGATGTATCATATGGAAAGAAAAAGTAGCCTTGATTGGCTTTTTAAGGTGAGAGTGGCCGAAAGCTATGACATGTGTTTGGTTATCCCACTTGGATGCATAGACTTTGATTTCTTCTTGCGGGATCACCGTGATGCTATGGATCTCTTCTTTCACCTTTGGCTTTGGTTATGAAATTTGGTAATGATCATCACGATGTTCTTCATAAATATCCAGGAAAAATAGAGTCTCTTCCGTGGGCTCATCTTCAAGTGAGAAAACAGATTCATGATCGTCATCTTCGTTGAAATAAAAGCTTGTGTAGTCCATAATTTCAAAGAGAAGTCTAATACACTGCTTCGATTATAGGCAATTCCTCGCAAAATATCATATTTTATTACAAATAAAATATGCTCTATTTCATCTTGCATTACCCACCCTTCCCCTTCTAAAGTATTATTTTTTTCTAAACTTGGACCTGTCGCTTAAGAATTTTGGAAACCTGAATCTTTGGAACTTCTTCCTTGGCGCGTCGCATGAGAAATCATTCTTTCATATGATCATGTCCGACCTGGGCAAGCTATATCAAGTGTTGGATCATTCTTCGTTGTCTGTTTTGGAGTATATCGTTTTGCACATATATCATCAACAGCATAAAAATGGCTTGCCTAATGTAACTAATTTTCGGAGCAGTTATTGACTGGTATTTATCTTCTATGATGTCATGGTTTGACCAGCCAACATCTTAGGTAGGGATGATACAAATTCTTATTTTATATAAACATCCCCACCCAGCCCAAAAAGGATTTTTGCCATTTTTTTCTGGAAATGTTTGCCAATGATATCTATTTCCAAAGACACACTTCATTTTAAAAAGTTTCCTTCGACATTTTGCATGTATTTAGCCAGCATCGCCGTAGAAAACATCATGCAAGATTCTAAAGTTAAAAGTAAAATTTTGGGAAGTAAGGAAAGTGTTATTGTCCTGCAACCCAAGGGAATTCCACCAGTCTCGAAGAATACCTTAATGGTGAAAAGTGAATTGTGATAGAATTATGTAATTTTCTCGCTCTGCCAAATTCTTTATCACCTTCGAAGTGTAGAAATCTTGGATTCATTGGGGTAATCTTGAGAATTTTATATCATCCAAGGTAAAGGTATGGAAACCAGTACCTACCTATTTGGATGTTGCCGAATCATATCTCCCTTCTGGAATTGGCTCATAAGTCATCCCATAATAATTTTCTTAAACTTCGGAGACCTCTGGCTTCATGGGCTGATTCATGAGAATGGGAGGAAGTTCTTCTTCTGAAGAATATTGGGAGGAAATAGTACTTACCTCGGAACTATCCTCTGTTGGAACTTCTTGGATAGAAACATAAGTAAGCTGCTCTGCTTGTTGGGTATCATACCATTGCGATGTTACCTCCTCTAAATTACTCTGTGGTTCAGCAATATAGAGGCTTGGTATTTGGAGGGTAGAGATCATAAGGTTCTCATAGTTGGTATTTTTTGAGCTTTCTCCTACCTCCCTTTTCTTTTCAGGTGTCTCTTGGCTACAAGTGCATCTCTACTTTCCCAAATTAATTTTGCATTGTCAAATTTAGGTTCTTTAATAGTTTGAGCTAATGGGTTATGAGCAGCTATATGGCTTTTTATTTGGGGAGAAAAAGCTAGAAAAAGGATAATCAAGACGAGGAGGGGAATATCTTTGGCGTGAGAATGTACTTATGGGAGGAAGAGAAGTGACTTGAGGACTTCAGGGTTTCTAGGGCACAAAGTGATCACTTTTCAAGTGGTGTATTTGTTCTCTTAAAGAAACCATCCATTTCTGTTGATGCTGGAAGAAATGGAAAAGAGAAGTACCCAACGGATAAATATGGTATTGCAAGCTTTCTAACCTGCGCTCCAAGGCTTTGATGGGTCCTGCATTCTGAGAAGACTTCTCTACAACCTGTTCTACCGTCTTCTCAATATATATGTGCACAGGCTACGACCTCAGGCACAAGTATACATATACATAACTGCAGCCTCAGGCCCAGAGATGCATAAAGCAGAAACAACGGCCTCAGGCCCACAGATTCATAAAGCATAAATTGCGGCCTCAGGCCCAAATACAGGTGTTCAACATTCATGGTTTTAAAATGAGGAACTGAAAATCATACTGCAATACATGATAGTGAAATACTGAAACATACTGAGTTACATGATACTAGAATATCTAATAGAACTGGACTGAGACATGTATTCATAATAAGTTGATATGTCATAGTTGAGGCTCATGGTATTATCTAGAGAACAAAAGTTATTCATGGAATTGAGGCATAATTACTTTATGATGCAATTGGTAATAGTCATAAAGAATGAGACACACGGAAATTTATAAACATTCACAAACATAGAGACTTTGCCTCACATACCTTTACTTTAGCTTTTTTAAGCATATCACAATGTTCATCGCCTCTTTCAACAATACACTATGGCAATATATATCAAGAGGAACCAATATTAGAAATAATGTTCATGTTTTAGTTACTTAGATATTTTATCAAACACTTGGTGGGCATAAAGCATCATAGCTTTTATTAATGGCGTTCCTACACCCAACAACCCATCCTCCTGCTCCTAGATAATTTTACAATCTAAAATTGTTATAATCAATAACATTCTTAATCACCCGTAAGATAAACAACACCAATAATTAATAATCAACAATCAACATGTCACGCCCTAAAATCGAGGAGCGGAACCAGCGCTCAACCGAATGAACCCGGCCGAGCAAGCCTGTTAGATTTTTTTCTACCCAAACTCATCCATGAATAAATAGAATATGTACTCCACTAATCAAACATTGAAATTATTTCATTAGCAACTCCCATTTCATTTCTATTAGCAACTTCATTTATAATTTCTAAATTATTACAAGTTTATAGATATAATGAAAAACATGTTTGCCAAAGACCAACATTTCGTGTTCAATTCCCAACATCAAATATCACCCACAACCTGTCTACAGAGCCTCTAAGTGCAAGAAAAGTTAAGAATGGAAGTGTCGGTGACAAGGCCCTGGCTATACCTCTTAGTACGAAATACAACATAAGATGACATAAAGCCCGGGATAGAGTAGGGCTCACCAAAATCTGCTGAATAGTGAGTGATTACTAATGAGGACCAAAGTTGCCCGCTAATGAACCACCTGCATCCATTGAAGATGCAGCGCCCCGGCAAAAGGGACATTAGTACATATGCAATAGTACTAGTATGTAAAGCTAACTTTCCTCTTTCAAAATAGAATGCCAACATAAAAAAGAAAATCATGGAAACAACAATCAATAATCAATGATATCCAATTTCCAAGTTAAAACATATTAATTCCCAATATACGAAGATAATATTATTTTTGGTTGGGAGATCTTTAGCATCGATATACCATTATTCACAATACCAATACCACCGTACTTTTAGCATGGATTCCAATCACGACCCGATCGGCTAGGCCATCTCATATGAGACATCAAACACAATCACAATTTCAATTACAATTTCCAGCACAATCACCACTATGTGTTGGCATCCGATCACGACCCGATCGGCTAGGCCATCTCACCACAATGCCATGTGGATCGACATCATCCTTTTCTATCAATAATACCATCCCAATTAAGAGGAAATAATTTTATTACATCAATATCATCCCAAATAAGGGGAATAATCACAATCCACTCCTACACCGACACGTATAGTTTCGAGGTTAGGTTATTTCAACCTACCCTTCCTCGGTGACTATCGATACTACCAAAAAGATCTTTTGTTTGCACACAAAGATAAAATAAATACAAATATATTTACCTCATCATCTTTCCCATTGTATACATTATTACTTTTAACCAATCACAATAGCAATATTCCCTTGGCTCTTTTGGCCATTCACAAGATTCATTATTCAAGGCACGGTGGCCGTATTTGATAGTCAACACTTTCATTTAATTCCTCTCATGTATCATCATCATAAATATTAACATATATAATAACCCAGAAATCACAACTTTAAGTTCATCAGTAATGAAGACTTTAAACACAATGGATTTCTTTCCAAGAAATGGAGTAAAATGGTTGGCAATCGAAGCACAAGTTAAAATCATAAACGAGTAACACATAATTTATTCTTGAAACACTTTTCCACAAAAAGGGAAATACACAATTTTCACCCAATAATATGTAAGAATGCAAAACACATTGAAACTACTTACAAAGCATAGCATTAGTTAAAACAGCCATATATGTGCATCACTTGAGTTCATAAGCTTTTAGTCAATTTATCGACACTTTGCTTGCTCAGGACAATTGAATTTATTGGGAAAAGCTTGGAACATGAGAATAAGGAACTTCAACCAACCATATTTGAAACTTATGGGAACATCATGGAATTCAATTATAAGAAAGTAGTTTAGCCAACATACCTCGCGTTGAGCTTTCCTTAAATTACTACAATATTCTAGAAATCCTAGAAACTTAAATCTAATTTGAAACATAACAAAAGTGAACCATAATTAGGAAGATATTCTTGGTCTCAGGTCATTCGAGCATTTGATTAAACACTAGCTGTGCAAATTGGTTACAAGGTTCTTCCACAAGAT
>AWOL01S0017173.1:15222-31040 GCA_000715115.1 Nicotiana otophora
ATCTTCCCACAAACCTTATTAGTACATACATGTATAAATAATACTCTTACACCCAAGAATCATACTCTCCATCACCCATCTTTTACCCCAAACTCGAAATTAAAAACTGGGGTTTGATCCTTACCTCTTGAGTGAAGATCTTGTAAGATTTCCTTGTTGGATTTCAAAGCTTTGACAAGATCTTGATGAACAAAGCACTTAAGCTTCTTCATCTATCAATAACACGCTCACTTCTCTCTAAAAATATCACATTTTTGCCTTCAAAATGAGACCTAGAGAGCTCAAATTATGGCAATGTTTTGAGGGATTTTCTAGGAAATCATCGGGGTAAGTGATTCTAACCCGGATTTGGCTATATTACATGAATACATTGTTATTTTTGTCATCTAATTAGTGATTTGACTTGAAAAAATTTGGAAAAATTGTGAAACTTCTTAAATTAAAATTTGGGGATTTGAAAGGCGATTTGAAGTCAGATTTGAGTAATTTTTGTATGGTTAGACTTGTTGTCGAATGGGTGTTCAGATTTTGTATGTTTGGTCAGGTTCCAAGACGAGGGCATGGGGTTGACCTTTTGAGTTGACTTTGTGTTTCTTTTTAACTATTGCAACTTTATTGTTCGGAATAGCTTCCTATAATTTGTATTTATGGTATGAAGGTGTTTTTGCTAGATTCGAGTTATTCAGAGTTGGATAATTGCGGGAAAAGCTTACTAGTGGGTTGAGTTAGCATGTTTTGAGGTAAGTGTCTTGCCTAACTTTGTGTGTGGGAATTTCCCCATAGGGTTGGTGTTGTTTTGTGTTAATTGCGATATGTGGAAGCCATGTACGCAAGGTGACGAGTGTGTACACATGCTAAATGTGGTAATTGACTGGTTTTAGCTATGTAGTTTCCTTTCATGCCTTTATATGAGTTACCATAATATGTTATATTTATCATCTTTAGTCTATCTTCACATGCTTTACTTATAATCATTAATATTTGTCGTAACACTTGCTAATTGTCTTCACATGATTAGTTGAAGTTATTGTCCTCTCCATTCCTTGTTCATTATTTAACCGATGCGTCCCTTACTTAAAGTTGCTATTTCTTAAATATCATGTTGAATTTGGTATTGAATTATAAAGGTCGTAGTTCACATTGAGGTAACATTGTAAATTGTTGAAAGATCATTCTTGTGGAGTTATTCACTTTCGGTCGCTATTGTTGAGACTCCTGTGCATATAGTGGTTTAGCCATGGGCTATTTATTGTGGAAACACTATTATTGTTGTATTCTTTGTCAATTTGTGACATTGGGCATTTAAGGTACAATTTGTGATATATTGTGATATTGATACACATGTGGTGGTATTAGGATTAGGGTCGAAATACATGTTATGAGATAAGGTGTGCTTAATACGCGTGTTGCTAGCAGGAGAACTACTTGAAGTCACACGGTGTGATAAGGTGGGCTAAAACGCAGGAAGCTATTTAGGGAAAATGATTTTCAAAACTGAATGCAATACTCTCGCGGTGCTTTAAGGAAACATTATGATTTTTTTGTGATATGAGACTTCGAGGCAGTACCTCGGTAGTGATTCTTGTTTATACCTTTCCATTACATCACTTGTGTTTTGGTTTCTTTGTGTCGTTAGCGTATTATTCCTTGTTTTCTACTATGATGCCTTAATTGCCTTAGTGTAGTGTAACTTTTATTGGTATATTTTTTCCATTGTTTCATTTTCATTGTTGATCATTATCACACTATCATATACCTATTTAGTTTTCTTATTTATTGCAGTAGGGTCTTGACCCGACCTCGTCACTACTCTACCGAGGTTAGGCTTGGAACTTACTGGGTACCGTTGTGGTGTACTCATGCTATGCTTTTGCACATCGTTTTGTGCAGATTAAGGTACCTCTTACCAGCCTAGGCATCAGTGAGTAGAGTTCAGATTTGGAGACTTCAAGGTATATCTGTTGGCGTCTGCGTGCCTCAGAGTCATCCTTTATGTAGTTGTATTACATTTTCCCTTTTTATAGATACTGTTGTATAAGGATGTTCAGTATACTCTTGTAGAGCTTGTGACTTGGTATCACCAGATTTTGGAAGTATTGTTCTGTTGAGTTGCAGAGTACTTTTATGCTAGTTGTTGAGTTATTTGAATGTTTTTATCATTTTCTCAGTTAAATTCTACATGAATGTTAGGCTTACCTACTCTTACAAACTAGGTGAAATCACAACATCCTACGGAGGGAAATTGGGAGAGTGACAAGTTTGTATCAGAGCCCTAGGTTCATAGGTGTTATGAGTCACAAGCAGTTTTAGTAGAGTCTCACGGATAAGGGATCAACAAATCCATACGTATCTATGTCTTTTTCACTAATTTCACCTAGTCTAATTTCACTTCTTTGATCCCTTATCGTGCGAATTTGTTGACTTCATCTTTCTGAATATATTTCTTTTTATTCTCTCACAGATGGTGAGGACACGTACCACTGGATTCGATGATCAGATACCCGCCCCCTACTAGAGTCGCGTGAGTCCGAGGCTGGGGACGGGGTGGGGGAAAGGCCGAGGAGGGGCATGTAGTACAGCCAGAGCACCTACCCGAGCTGAAACAGATAGTCACAAGTAGATCCAGTTGGGAGGTAGGCACTTGCGGTACACTTCAGGAGACTCTCGCCCAGTTCTTGAGCATATTTGGTACTCTAGCTCAGGCGGGGTTGATTCCACTTACACCGGCAATATCTCAGGCTGAGGGAGGAGCACAGACTCCCGTGACCCGTACCCCAAAGTTGGGATTCCATGTAGAGCATGTACTAGAGGTTATAACAGTGCAACCGGTTGTCCCAGTTCAGCCCGAGGTTAAGGCAACAACGTATAAGGAGGAGCAACTCAGGCTCGAGTTGTATAAGAAGTACCATGCTCCTACTTTCAGTGGCCTAGTTACAGAGGATGCACAGGGTAATCTGTAGAAGTGCCACCGAATTCTCTGTACCATAGGTATAGTGGAGATGAGCGGCTGTTGATTTAACTACTTTCCAGCTATCGGGATCATCATACAAGTAGTGGCAGGATTGGGAGGAGGGTAGTCCCACTGAAGTAGCTTACCTCACATGGGCTCCGTTTTCAGAGATATTCCTGAGAGAGTTTGGTCCCCACAACCTTTAGGATGCATGGCGTGCGGAGTTTGAGTAGTTGCGCCAGGGTGCTATGATTGTATCAGAGTATGTTCGCAGGTTCAATGAGTTTTCCAGGTATGCACCTGCCTTTATTTCCACAATTAGAGATCGAGTCCATCGATTTATCAAGGGGCTCAACTATGGTATTAGTTTCAGCATGGCTCGAGAGTTGGAGACTACTCTATACCAGCAGGTGGTAGAGATCACACAGAGATTGGAGGATTTGTGGGGCTGGGAGAGAGAGGATAGGAAGGCCAAGAGGCCTCGAGATTCTAGTAGATATAGTGGTGATCGTGCCCTAGTTGCAGCCCATCATGGTAGAGGCTATGTGATCCGTCCAGTTCATTTAGCACTTCCATCTTTCAGTGGTATTCTAGCTACTCCCAGGTCTCAGGTTGCCATTATGCACCACCACTGTCTAGTGCACCTCCAACACGGGGTGATTTCACCGGTCAGTCCAGCCGACCAGGCCCGAGCCAGTTTCAATAGCCATGTCCTCCGAGAGCTTGTTTTGAGTGTGATGATACTCGTCATTTGGTAAAAGACTGCCCCAGACTCAAGAAGGGTGAACCTCCACATACTACTCAAGCTTCACTTATTCCACAGGGTCCCCATGCTTACCACACCAGTTGCCACTCCACCTGCCCAGCCAGCTAGGGGTGGAGGTTAGGTGTGTAGGGGTCGCCCAAGAAGGGGAGGCCAAGACTGATGTTATGCTCTCCCGAGTAGAGATGCATGTCTTATTTGATCCAGGCTCCACTTATTCATATGTATCATATTATTTTGCTCTGTATTTGTGTATATCTAGTGATTCTTTGAGTTCTCCTATCTATGTGTCCAGTCCTGTGGGAGATTCCATTATTGTTGAGTATGTGTATCAGTCGTTTTTAGTTGTTACTGGCAAGTTTGAGACTAGAGTTGATGTAATTTTGCTCAGTATGGTAGACTTTGATGATATTTTGGGCATTGATTGGTTGTCGCCCTATCATGCTATTCTCGATTGTCACGCCAAGACCACATTGGCTATGCCATGTTTGGTGTGGTTGGAGTGTAGGGGTACTTTGGATTATGTTCGTAATAAGTTGGTGTCTTTCCTTAAGTCATGTGGGATGGTTGGGAAGGGGTTTGATGCATATCTAGCTAGCCTTTGTGAGAGATGTCAGTGTTGATACTCCTACTGTTAAGTCAGTTCCGGTACTGAGAGACTATCCAGATGCATTTTCGTCAGATCTTCCAGGCATGCCGCCCGATAGGTATATCAATTTTGGCATGGACTTGTTTTTGGGGACTAAGCCCATTTCTATTCCACCATATCATATAGCCTCAGCAGAGGAGAAGGAGTTAAAAAAGCAGTTGCAAGAGTTCCTCGATAAGGGTTTCATTCGGCCTAGTGTATCACCTTAGGGTGCTCCGGTCTTGTTCGTGAAGAAGAAGGATGGTTCTATGCGCATGTGTATTTATTATCGGCAATTGAACAAGATTAGAGTAAAGAACATGTATCTACTGCCACACATTGATGACCCATTTGATCAGCTATAGGGTGCCATAATGTTCTCAAAGATGAACTTTCGGTCAGGCTATCACCAGTTGAAGATTCATGATCCGAATATTTCAAAGACTTCTTTCAAGACTCGGTATGGTCATTATGAGTTCCTTCTGATGTCATTTTGGCTGACCAACGCACCAGCAACATTCATGCACTTGATGAACAGTATATTTCAGCCCTATCTTGACTCATTGTGTTGAAAAGTGTATTTCAACATTCGTCATTGTGTTTATTGACGACATCCCGATGTACTCCCAAAGTTAGGAAGTTCATAAGCAACATTTAAGGATTGTGCTTCAAACCTTGAGAGAAAAGAAGTTGTATGCAAAATATTTAAAGTGACAATTCTGGCTTGACTTGGTGGTGTTTCTGGGTCATGTGGTGTCGAGTGAGGGGATCAAGGTAGATTCGAAGAAGATTGAAGAAGTGTAGAGTTGGCCCAGACCGTCTTCAGCCACTGAGATCTAGAGTTTTCTTGGTTTGGAAGGGTATTATCGTCACTTCGTAGAGGGTTTCTCATCTATTGCTGCACCTATGACCTGATTGACCCAGAAGGGTGCTCCGTTCAGATGGACCGTGGAGTGTTGGAGAGATTTCAAAAGCTCAAGACTGCTCTGACTACAACCCTAGTATTGGTAGTGCCTACTGGTTCAGGGCCTTACACTATGTATTGTAATGCGTCACGTGTTTGCCTCGGCACGGTGTTTCTGCAAGACTGTAGGTTGATTTCCTAAGCATCTAGATAGATAAAGGTGCATGAGAAGAATTATCCTTTCCATGACTTGGAATTAGCAACAACTGTTCATGCCTTGAAGATTTGGCGGCACTATTTCTACGGTGCCCCTTGTGAGGTCTATATCGATCACCATAGTCTACAATATTTGTTCAAATATAAGGATCTTAACTCGCAGCAGTGGAGGTGGTTAGATTTTCCTATGGACTATGATATCACCATTCTATATCATCCTAGGAAGGCCAATGTGGTTGTCGATTCCTTGAGTCAAAAGTCGTAGAGCTTGGGCAGTTTAGCATATCTCTCGGCAACGGAGAGGCCATTAGCATTGGAGGTCCAGGCTTTGGCCAACCAGTTTGTTAGGTTGGATGTTTTGAAGACGATCCGACTTTTGTCTTGCATGGTTTCGTGGTCTTCTCTATATGATCATATCAGAGAACGTCAGTATCACGACCCCCATTTGCTTGTCTTCAAGGAAACGGTCCAGCACGGTGATGCCAAGAAGGTTACTATTGGGGATTATGGTTTATTACAGATGTAGGGCCGGCTACGTGTGCCCTATGTTGATGGATTACATGAGTTAATTCTATAGGAGGCCCACAGTTTGCAGTGTTCCATTCATCCGGGTTCCGCTAAGATATGTCAGAACACGAGGCAACACTATTGGTGGAGGAGGATGAAGAATGACATAGTGGAGTATATAGCTTAGTGTCTAAATTGTCATCATGTGAAGTTTGAGCATCAGCGGCCAGGTGGGTTGCAATAGATGTGTGAGATTCTCGAGCGGAAATGGGAGCGAGTTACCATGGATTACATTGTTGGGCTCCCACAAACTGAAAATAAACTTGATGCAATATGGGTGATTGTGGATTGGAGCCAAGTCAGCTCATTTCATTCTAGTGGAATTTATTCTTTAGGGCAGTTCGCTCAGGTCTATATTCGCGAGATTGTCCGACTTCATGTCATGTCGGTATCCATCATCTCTGACCGGGGTACACAGTTTACGTCGTGCTTCTGGAAAGTCATACAGCATGAGTTAGACATACGGGTTGAGTTGAGAACAACATTCTACCCTCAAACGGACGGACAGTCTGAGTGCACTATTGATGAGTGGTGACTTTACCATTTATTTTAGTCTCTTTTCTTTAGTTTTTATATTCGTTAATTATTAAATGAGGTTGTTTATGGTGTGCATTGCTAGATTTTCAAGTAAATGATGCCATGGAGAGAGTTTAACTCAATTGAACTGGAATTGAGCAAACAAGTGTAAAACATGTGGAAATTCCTTCAGTGATTCCGCAACTGCGGAACACTACGCTTATGCGACCTCACATTTGTGTGGAGAAGGCCGCATCTGCAGAATTCAAGCAACCTTCGATGGGATCGCATCTGCAAGCGAGGAAACACATCTGCAATCGCGCTTCTACATTTGATGTCCGCATCTGCGATCGCTCTTTTGTGCGTGTAAGTACGCTTCTATGGAGTAAATGTTTTCCATCAAAGGTCACTTCTGCGAGAGGCTATCTGCATCTGCGGAACTTGTAATGCCTTGGCCGGTCATTTTAAGTATTATAACCCTATTTCCTCATCTACTGCTCAATTTATGCTTTACAGTTATGTTATGACTTATCGGGATAGTTGGTTCGGGTTCGAAAGGTATTCAGAGTGAAATGAGACACTGTCTCATAATTGAAAATTTAAGTTAGAAACGTCGACCAGTNTGTATATCTAGTGATTCTTTGAGTTCTCCTATCTATGTGTCCAGTCCTGTGGGAGATTCCATTATTGTTGAGTATGTGTATCAGTCGTTTTTAGTTGTTACTGGCAAGTTTGAGACTAGAGTTGATGTAATTTTGCTCAGTATGGTAGACTTTGATGATATTTTGGGCATTGATTGGTTGTCGCCCTATCATGCTATTCTCGATTGTCACGCCAAGACCACATTGGCTATGCCATGTTTGGTGTGGTTGGAGTGTAGGGGTACTTTGGATTATGTTCGTAATAAGTTGGTGTCTTTCCTTAAGTCATGTGGGATGGTTGGGAAGGGGTTTGATGCATATCTAGCTAGCCTTTGTGAGAGATGTCAGTGTTGATACTCCTATTGTTAAGTCAGTTTCGGTACTGAGAGACTATCCAGATGCATTTTCGTCAGATCTTCCAGGCATGCCGCCCGATAGGTATATCAATTTTGGCATGGACTTGTTTTTGGGGACTAAGCCCATTTCTATTCCACCATATCATATAGCCTCAGCAGAGGAGAAGGAGTTAAAAAAGCAGTTGCAAGAGTTCCTCGATAAGGGTTTCATTCGGCCTAGTGTATCACCTTAGGGTGCTCCGGTCTTGTTCGTGAAGAAGAAGGATGGTTCTATGCGCATGTGTATTTATTATCGGCAATTGAACAAGATTAGAGTAAAGAACATGTATCTACTGCCACACATTGATGACCCATTTGATCAGCTATAGGGTGCCATAATGTTCTCAAAGATGAACTTTCGGTCAGGCTATCACCAGTTGAAGATTCATGATCCGAATATTTCAAAGACTTCTTTCAAGACTCGGTATGGTCATTATGAGTTCCTTCTGATGTCATTTTGGCTGACCAACGCACCAGCAACATTCATGCACTTGATGAACAGTATATTTCAGCCCTATCTTGACTCATTGTGTTGAAAAGTGTATTTCAACATTCGTCATTGTGTTTATTGACGACATCCCGATGTACTCCCAAAGTTAGGAAGTTCATAAGCAACATTTAAGGATTGTGCTTCAAACCTTGAGAGAAAAGAAGTTGTATGCAAAATATTTAAAGTGACAATTCTGGCTTGACTTGGTGGTGTTTCTGGGTCATGTGGTGTCGAGTGAGGGGATCAAGGTAGATTCGAAGAAGATTGAAGAAGTGTAGAGTTGGCCCAGACCGTCTTCAGCCACTGAGATCTAGAGTTTTCTTGGTTTGGAAGGGTATTATCGTCACTTCGTAGAGGGTTTCTCATCTATTGCTGCACCTATGACATGATTGACCCAGAAGGGTGCTCCGTTCAGATGGACCGTGGAGTGTTGGAGAGATTTCAAAAGCTCAAGACTGCTCTGACTACAACCCTAGTATTGGTAGTGCCTACTGGTTCAGGGCCTTACACTATGTATTGTAATGCGTCACGTGTTTGCCTCGGCACGGTGTTTCTGCAAGACTGTAGGTTGATTTCCTAAGCATCTAGATAGATAAAGGTGCATGAGAAGAATTATCCTTTCCATGACTTGGAATTAGCAACAACTGTTCATGCCTTGAAGATTTGGCGGCACTATTTCTACGGTGCCCCTTGTGAGGTCTATATCGATCACCATAGTCTACAATATTTGTTCAAATATAAGGATCTTAACTCGCAGCAGTGGAGGTGGTTAGATTTTCCTATGGACTATGATATCACCATTCTATATCATCCTAGGAAGGCCAATGTGGTTGTCGATTCCTTGAGTCAAAAGTCGTAGAGCTTGGGCAGTTTAGCATATCTCTCGGCAACGGAGAGGCCATTAGCATTGGAGGTCCAGGCTTTGGCCAACCAGTTTGTTAGGTTGGATGTTTTGAAGACGATCCGACTTTTGTCTTGCATGGTTTCGTGGTCTTCTCTATATGATCATATCAGAGAACGTCAGTATCACGACCCCCATTTGCTTGTCTTCAAGGAAACGGTCCAGCACGGTGATGCCAAGAAGGTTACTATTGGGGATTATGGTTTATTACAGATGTAGGGCCGGCTACGTGTGCCCTATGTTGATGGATTACATGAGTTAATTCTATAGGAGGCCCACAGTTTGCAGTGTTCCATTCATCCGGGTTCCGCTAAGATATGTCAGAACACGAGGCAACACTATTGGTGGAGGAGGATGAAGAATGACATAGTGGAGTATATAGCTTAGTGTCTAAATTGTCATCATGTGAAGTTTGAGCATCAGCGGCCAGGTGGGTTGCAATAGATGTGTGAGATTCTCGAGCGGAAATGGGAGCGAGTTACCATGGATTACATTGTTGGGCTCCCACAAACTGAAAATAAACTTGATGCAATATGGGTGATTGTGGATTGGAGCCAAGTCAGCTCATTTCATTCTAGTGGAATTTATTCTTTAGGGCAGTTCGCTCAGGTCTATATTCGCGAGATTGTCCGACTTCATGTCATGTCGGTATCCATCATCTCTGACCGGGGTACACAGTTTACGTCGTGCTTCTGGAAAGTCATACAGCATGAGTTAGACATACGGGTTGAGTTGAGAACAACATTCTACCCTCAAACGGACGGACAGTCTGAGTGCACTATTGATGAGTGGTGACTTTACCATTTATTTTAGTCTCTTTTCTTTAGTTTTTATATTCGTTAATTATTAAATGAGGTTGTTTATGGTGTGCATTGCTAGATTTTCAAGTAAATGATGCCATGGAGAGAGTTTAACTCAATTGAACTGGAATTGAGCAAACAAGTGTAAAACATGTGGAAATTCCTTCAGTGATTCCGCAACTGCGGAACACTACGCTTATGCGACCTCACATTTGTGTGGAGAAGGCCGCATCTGCAGAATTCAAGCAACCTTCGATGGGATCGCATCTGCAAGCGAGGAAACACATCTGCAATCGCGCTTCTACATTTGATGTCCGCATCTGCGATCGCTCTTTTGTGCGTGTAAGTACGCTTCTATGGAGTAAATGTTTTCCATCAAAGGTCACTTCTGCGAGAGGCTATCTGCATCTGCGGAACTTGTAATGCCTTGGCCGGTCATTTTAAGTATTATAACCCTATTTCCTCATCTACTGCTCAATTTATGCTTTACAGTTATGTTATGACTTATCGGGATAGTTGGTTCGGGTTCGAAAGGTATTCAGAGTGAAATGAGACACTGTCTCATAATTGAAAATTTAAGTTAGAAACGTCGACCAGTTGTGGACTTATGTGTAAATGACCTCGTATTTGAATTTTGATGATTCCAATAGCTCCGTATGCTGATTTTGGACTTAGAAGTGTGTCCAGAAAATGAATTGGAGGTCCATAGTGGAATTAGGCTTGAAATGGCGAAAGTTGAATTTTTGGGAAGTTTGACTGGGGAGTTGACTTTTTGATATTGAGGTCGGAATCTGATTCTGGAAATCTTAAGAGGTCCGTTATGTCATTTATGACTTGTGTGCAAAATTTGAGATCAATCGGACGTGATTTGATAGGTTTCGATGTACTTTGTAGAATTTGGAAATTTCAAAGTTCATTAGGCTTGAATATGGGTGCAATTTGTATTTTTGATGATGTTTGATGCGATTTGAGTCTTCGAATAAGTTCGTATGATGTTTTAGGATTTTTTGGTAAATTTGATTTTTGAATTTGGAAAAATGTTGAAGCAAAAGCTTTCTCGTGCAATCGCACCTGCGGAACATTGGTCGCAAGTGCGAGCTCGCAAGTGTGAGATGGGGTGCACAGAAGCGAAGTGCGTAGGTGCAGAAGGAACCTCGCAGGTGCGGACTCGCACCTGCAAGAGAAGGAACGCAGAAGCGGCACCTGGGGCTAGAGACTGTGAAGCGCAGATGCGGACTCACACCTGCATGTGGATGATCGTAGAAGCGAGGAATTTCATAGAAGTGAGGGAAAATCCGCATAAGCGGTTGCGCAGAAGCGATTAAAAATTCTGCAGGTGCAGAACCTCTGGACAGTGTACAAAAACAGAGGGGTCCGTGAATTTTCTCATTTTTGGACATTCCAAACACGGGTTGAGGCAAATTTTGAGCAAGAAGCCACAGGAAATCTTGAGGTAAGTCACTTGTGAACATTTCTACTAATTAATATTGAATTATTATCAAATGATCCGACTAGATTACATGTTTTTGAGGTGTAAATCGGGGATTTGAACCTAAGGATTTGAAAATAAGATTTGAGGATTTGAAGGTCGAGTTTAGGTTAGATTTTGGTAAAATTGGTATGGTTAGACTCGTGGTTGAATGGGCTTTCGGATTTTGTAACTTTTGTTGGGTTTCGAGACATGGGACCCACAAGCGATTTTGAGTTAAATTTCGGTTTTTTATTGGAAAATTAGTATTTGCTTATGGAATTAATTCTGAATCAGATGAATCGTGGCTAGATACGAGGCTTTCGGAGACTAATTCACGAGGTAAGGCATAGCGGAGTGAGAAATTACATGGTTTGAGGTAAGTAGCACTTCTAATCTTGTTTTTAAGGATATAATTCCATGAATTACACGTGGTATGAATTGTACTGGAGATGAAGCACATATTAGGTGACGGGGGTGAGGGCGTGCATCATGGAAATTGGGACTTAAATTAATTACATGGAGTTGCATATCTAAATAAATGTCATTATCCTCATATCCTCCACGTGTTAGAGAAATTGAGCTGAGACTCATGTTAAAGATCATGTTTTGGCTACACGCTGGTATATTTTTGGATCCACATGAGTCGTATTGTTGTTGAATGAATTGTTTAAATTTGCAATTTTATACTCAGTCACATCTATCACTTGCATATCATATCTCAGTCTCTCTTGTCATTCATTGATACTTCATATCGTCATGTCGGGTTGATTTTTGAGTGCCCGAGAGACTGGAGATCCTGAGTTATAGTTATATTTACTTATTTATGCCTTGTACGACTATTATAGCGATGTTCTCGAGGTACACCTCAGAACTTACTAGCCTTTTTAGAGAGGGGTTGCTTTGAGTGTGGAGACTTGGTCCACATAAAGAGATATTGTCCCCACCTTACGCGAGGTCCATTTTAGGAGAGGAGTCATGTTATGACTTCTGCACTAGTTGTTCCACCACTTGCCCCGCTAGCTCGGGTGGGGCTCAGTTAGCTTAGGGTTGCCCAAGAGGGGGAGGCCGATCTGGTGGCGGTCAGGCCCAATTCTATGCTTTTCCTGTCAGGCCAGATGCTGTTGCTTCAGATGCATTGATCACAGGTATTGTTTCAGTGTGCGACATGGAGGCTTCTATATTATTTGACCTTGGTTCCACTTATTCATATGTATCATCGTATTTTGCTCATTATCTAGTTATGGCCCATCAGTCCTTAGTTTCACTTGTTCGTGTATCTATGCCGGTGGGCGATACTATTATTGTGGACCGTGTATATCGGTCATGTGTGGTAATTATTGGGGGACTAGAGACTAGAGTTGATCTCTTATTGCTCAGTACGGTTGATTTTGATGTAATCCTGGGTATGGATTGGTTCTCTCCATGTCATGCTATTCTGGGCTGTCACGCAAAGAATGTGACGTTGTCGATGCCGGGGTTGCCAAAGGTTGAATGTAGGGGTTCTCTAATTATGTTCCTAGCAGGGTAATTTCTTATTTGAAGGCCCAACGTATGGTTGGGAAGGGATGTTTGTCATATTTGGATTTTGTGGGAGATTTTGATGTAGGTGCACCTCATATTGATCCAGTACCGGTAGTGCGAGACTTTTCGGATGTATTTCCTGCAGACCTGACGTGTATGCCACTCGACAGGGATATTGATTTTGGTATTGACTTGGTGTCGGGCACTCAGCCCATTTCTATTCCTCTGTATCGTATGGCACCAGCTGAGTTGAAAGAATTGAAAGAGCAACTTCAGGAACTCCTTGATAAGGGTTTTATTAGGCCTAGTGTTTCACCTTGCGGTACATCGGTTCTGTTTGGGAAAAAGAAAGATAGGTAATATGTGGATGTGCTTCAATTACAGGAAGCTGAACAAAGTTACAATCAAGAATAAATATCCTTTGTCACGTATTGATGATTTATTTAACCAGCTTCAGGGAGCGAGGGTATTCTCCAAGATTGATTTGAGATCTAGGTATCACCAGTTGAAAATTTGGGATTCGAATTGTTTAAAGATGACATTCAGGAGCTGTTATGGCCACTATGAATTTCTCGTAATGTCCGTTGGGCTGACCAACACCCCATCTGCATTTATGCATTTGATGAATAGTGTATTTCACCCATAACTTGATTTATTTGTCGTAGTATTTATTGATGATATCTTGCTGTACTCATTTAGCCAGGAAGACCATACACAATACTTGGGTATTGTACTACAGAGGCTGAAAGAGGAGAGATTGTAAGCCAAATTCTCTAAGTGTGAATTCTGGCTTAGTTTGGTGGCATTCTTGGGACACACAGTGTCCAGTGAAAGGATTAAGGTGGATCCGAAGAAGATAGAGACAGTTTAGAGTTGGCCCAAACCATCTTCAGCTACTGTGATTTGAAGTTTTCTAGACTTGGCCGGTTATTATCGTCGCTTTTTGGAAGGTTTCTAGTCTATTGCATCGCCTTTGACTAAATTGACCCAGAAAGGTGCTCCGTTCAGGTATTCAGATGGGTATGAAGAGAACTTTCAGAAGCTCAAGATAGCTTTGACTATAACTCCAGTATTGGTGTTGCCTACAGGTCAAAGTCTTATAGTGTGTATTTTGACGCGCCGCGTATTGGTCTTAGCGTAGTGCTGTTGTAAGATGATAGGGTAATTTCCTATGCGTCCTAACAGTTAAAGGGACATGAGAAAAATTATCTGGTTTATGAACTTGAGTTAGCAACTATTGTTCATGCCTTGAAGATTTGGCGGCATTATTTGTATGATGTCCATTGTGAGGTTTATACTAATCACCGGAGTCTACAACATCTTTTTAAATAGAAGGATCTTAATTTGCGGCAACAAAGGTGGTTATAGTTGCTTAAGGATTATGATATCACTATTCTCTATCATCCCAGAAAGGTCAATGTGGTGGCCGATGCCTTGAGTCGTAAGGCGGATAGTTTGGGTAGCTTAGCATACTTCCCAGTAGCATAGAGGCCTTTAGCCTTGGATGTTCAGGCCTTGGCTAACCAGTTTGTTAGATTGGATGTTTCAAAGCCGAATCGAGTTTTGGCTTGTGTAGTTTCTCAGTCTTGTCTGTATGATTGCATCAGAGAATCAGTATGATGACCCACATTTGCTTATCCTTAAGGACACGGTTAAGCATAGCGATGCCAAGGAAGTCACTATTGGGGATGACGATGTATTATGGATGCAGGGCAGGCTATGTGTGCCTAATGTAGATGGTTTGCGTGAGTTGATTCTCAAGGAAGCTCACAGTTCGCGGTACTCTATTCATCTAGGTGCCGCGAAGATGTATCAGGATTTGAGGTAGCACTATTGGTGGAGGCGAATGAAAAAATATATAGTTGGATTTATGGCTCAGTGTTTAAATTGTCAGTAGGTGAAGTACGAGCATCAGCGACCGGGTGGATTGCTTCAGAGATTTGAAATTCTAGAGTTGAAGTAGGAGCATATTACAATTGACTTTGTACTTGGACTCCCACGAACTGTGAAGAAGTTTGATGCAGTTTGGGTGATTGTGGATCGGCTGACCAAGTCCGCGCATTTTATTCCAGTTGGTACTACTTATTCTTCGGAGAGGTTGGCTGGGATTTATATCCGCGAGATTTTTCGCCTACATGGTGTGCAATTTCCATCATTTCAGAGCGGGGCACGCAGTTTACATCACAATTTTGGAGAGCAGTGCAGCGAGAAATGGGCACACAGGTTCAGTTGAGTACAACATTTCGCCCCCAGATGGACGGACAGTTCGAGTGCACTATTCAAATATTGGAGGATATGCTACACGCTTGTGCCATTGATTTAATTGGAGGATTTCTACCACTCGCGGAGTTGGCATACAATAACAGCTACCAGTCGAGCATTCAAATGGCTCCGTATGAGGCTTTGTATGGGAGACGATGCCAGTCTCTGGTGGGTTATTTTGAGTCGGGTGAGGCTAGGCTAATGGGTACTGACTTGGTTCATGATGCTTTGAATAAGGTCAAAGTGATTAAGGAACGAATTCATATGGTGCAGTCTAGACATAAGAGTTATGCCAACAAGAAGGTTCGTGATGTTGCTTGCATGGTTGGGGAGAAGGTTCTGTGCAAGATTTTACTCATAAAGGGTGTGTTGAGATTCGGGAANGAGTGCCCGAGAGACTGGAGATCCTGAGTTATAGTTATATTTACTTATTTATGCCTTGTACGACTATTATAGCGATGTTCTCGAGGTACACCTCAGAACTTACTAGCCTTTTTAGAGAGGGGTTGCTTTGAGTGTGGAGACTTGGTCCACATAAAGAGATATTGTCCCCACCTTACGCGAGGTCCATTTTAGGAGAGGAGTCATGTTATGACTTCTGCACTAGTTGTTCCACCACTTGCCCCGCTAGCTCGGGTGGGGCTCAGTTAGCTTAGGGTTGCCCAAGAGGGGGAGGCCGATCTGGTGGCGGTCAGGCCCAATTCTATGCTTTTCCTGTCAGGCCAGATGCTGTTGCTTCAGATGCATTGATCACAGGTATTGTTTCAGTGTGCGACATGGAGGCTTCTATATT
>AWOL01S0017174.1:16898-55470 GCA_000715115.1 Nicotiana otophora
TGCACATTTTTGTGCAGAGCCAGGTATTGGAGATATCGGACTTGAACAGAGTTAGAGTGGGATCGCAAGGATTCAAGGTAGAGCTGCTTGGTTGTCGCAGTTCCTTGGAGTCTTTTAATTTTATTGTACTGTTAATTTTTAATCAAATAGTATTGAGTATTCGATCTTTGAGATCATTTTATGTATTCAGTTAGTGTTTGTGACTCAGTATTGCCAGTCTTGGGAGATTTTCATATTTGTTGATTTCCTCCATTTAAATCCGAATTAGACGATTAATATAACCATAGATTCATGAAATATAAACACTTTGCGATATAGGACACTTACCCAAGTCAAAGTCATCAAGAACGCCTCCAAAATCGGCAAAAACCCGAGCTCCAAATTCCCAATCAAAAATGGCGAAATAACAATATTTGGTTCTTAAATGTCTCTGCCGAGTTTCGCAACTGCGGAGTGCTTCCACGCTTCTGCGTGCTCCCTTTTGCGAGGAAAATCATGCTTCTCCGAAAGTGTGCTGCCCAGTCGACCCTCGCATATGCGGAAGCATTTCCGCTTATGCGAGAATCGCAGGTGCGAGGCAGTGTCCGCTTCAGCGCTCATGGCCGCTTCTGCGGTTGCCTTTGTGCTTCTGCGCGCCAGTTGCCGCTTTTGTGGCATTCTCAGCTTCCCCCCTTCATTCGCTTCTGTGAAAAGCATCTCGCTTCTGCGCCCAAAATTTTGCAGGTGCGGTTCCAACAGCTGCTACCATTTTCGAGCAACTTCCTTCAACTCCAATTTGCTCCGTTAACCTTCCGGAATCAACCCGAGGCCATCGGGACTTTAACCAAATATACCAACATGACCCAAAATACAATACGAACTTAGTCTAATCTTCATACCACGTCAAACAACGCCGAAATTAGGAATCGCGCATCAAATCAAATTATGAGTTTTCAAATCTTCAACTTCTATATTTTGCCCTGAAATATATCAAATCAATCCGGAATGACTTCAAATTTTGCACACAAGTCATAAATGACATAATGGAGCTATTCTAATTTCCGAAAATCAAAATCCGACCTCGTTATCAAAAATTCAACCTTCGGTCGTACTTTCCAAAAATATTTTATTTTCCAACTTTCGCCAAAATGCGTCGCATTTTCCTACGGACTTCCAAATCCAAATCTGAACATACGCCTAAGTCTGAAATCATCATACGAAGCTATTGCCATCATCGAATTCTATTCAACTCTCTGGTCAACTCTTTCCATTTAAGCTTCTAAATAAGAATTGTTCTTTTAATTAAATTCCGAATCTTCCAAAAATCAAACTCAACTACACCCGCGGGTTATAATACATATTGTGAAGCTACTCGAGACCTTAAGTCATTGAACGGGGCATAAATTCTTAAAACGACAAGTCGGGTCATTACACACTATCTCTTTATTCTAATGTCATATTGACAAAAGGTTTAATGCGTTAGAAAACAGACTCATAGATATTCAATTTGATGGGTGGATCACCTCATAACTCTAAGTATATTGGGAGAAAATCACAGTGACATTTGTCTCAAATTTTGGTAAAACTTATAAACGTAACTTGTGATGACTTTCATCAACTTTTGTTCCACAACTAGCTTGACTTCAAAACATAACACGCGACTATGATACGAATAAAATAACTCATAACATAACATCCTTATCATGTTAATCACCTTAGTCTTACCCCAAAAGTACATGTTATAATATTCCCAACTTGTCGACTTTTGACAAAACTTATTTTCTTCAATTCGATTAGCTTCTAAGCCTTTCAACCCTCTTTGTACTTGGTATTCATGATCTTAAGTATTTGTAACCTCCAAGTTAACATGATTAATTTACTTTACGTTCTTTCAAAAATGATCTCATATCTTAGCTTACATCAATTAACTTGCAACGTAAATTTAGGTACGAAAACATGGGGTGTAACATGAATTCACTCAGTAACTAGTTCAAACATTCTGCAAACACTCCTCTCTTGATTAAGTCTTAACCTCACAAGATTAACCAATTTAAGAACGTGAAGAAATACAAGAATGAATAGTGGATTGGTCTTTAGGAAAACCCTCTTCGTTTATTTGCCCAACTAGGTTTAATCAATGATTCAACTAGCCTCTTTCGATTACATAGAAGAATCAATGCACTCAACTAAGTTAATAATGCAAAGATATCACAAGTTATTCCTCTCTCGATTACATGAACTAGTGAATATAGATGCAACAATTAAATCATCCAAAACGATTAAATACATAAAATTAGAGTTATAATCTACAAACAATTATCAGTACACCAAATCCATCATACCCTAGAGGAAACTACTCCCTAGACATAGAGAAATTCATCACAAATATAATTAAAGTATAGGAAAACATAAATTCAATCCAAATTCGGGTCTTGAGTGAGGAAGGAATGATGAAATCCTTGTGCTTGTGTTCTTCCAACTACTTATTAGTGTCATTAGGTCTAAAGTATGTCTAACGTGCAGAAAATAATATTTTTCCATGTATTTATACCAAGTAGGTTTGAGCCCAGACGAAATCACCCTTTCCTAAGCGAAATAGGAAAATAACTCTGTAAATATTGCACAGACGCGCCGCATAGGGCAACACGCCATGAGTTGCATTAGTAGGGCTTATCAGGGAGCATGTAATTTTCATCAAGCTGCTTTTTGCTTTTTGATGTGGCGTCCCACGCGCTGCACTAGTGCAAATTCCTCAGAGTGTTGCTTTTTGCTTGATTTTTGATGTCCATACGCGATCCTCTAACCCCGAACACGATCCCAACTTAATCCCTTGTGCTTTTACTCAGTCTTCAAAGGTCCAAATAGCTCGAATTAGTTCCACAACATCTACATAACTCGCAATCACTCCTGCAAGCCATAAAACATACAATAAGTGCCAAACACTACTAAATAAAGCTCAACATAAGAAAAGTCCAGTGAATTAGGGTGCAATAAGTGACTAAAACACGTAATTATAGCCTACCATCAACACCTCACACTTTAACCATTACTCGTCCTCGAGCAATCAAACTACAATTTTTAAAGACATGACCTTTTTAAACAACTCTCCTAACTGATCACACCAAGAATATTTAAAATAGATTAAGCACAATACTGTAATATCCTCGCTGAAAGATTTGACTCAAAAGCACCACATATTTTTCACAACCCACTCACTGAATCTAACAAAGAGGTCAACGACATTGCCTTTCGTTCGTGAGTCAAGTGCCCTCACATAACAATAGAGAGTAGTTCCACACACAATAAAATTAAGAACAATTAGGAACTCAAGATAGAAATAATCCACTCACTCTCAGAAACAACATTCATATGCCACAAAATACGTACCATAGGCTTACTCGNAGCACCACATATCTTTCACAACCCACTCACTGAATCTAACAAAGAGGTCAACGACATTGCCTTTCATTCGTGAGTCAAGTGCCCTCACATAATAATAGAGAGTAGTTCCACACATAATAAAATTAAGAATAATTTGGAACTCAAGATAGAAATTATCCACACACTCTCAGAAACAACATGCATATGCCACAAAATACGTACCATATGCTTACTCGTAGTGTGCTACTCTACTAATTGAGCTCATTCAGTCAAGGATCAAGTAGGACTTAATTTGGCTGTAATGTAGGCTGCGAGATGGGTAGCATACATGTGGATATAAGAGTGACTACACTTCCCAAAGCACTTTAATACATACAGTTAACCGTTCAAAACCCCACATTTATGTCAAACCATAGCTCCACCTTCACATTAATATACATCAACCCCTAACTTCTTTAAGTACAAATACATAAAAAAATTACCTCTATCAAGGAATATTTTTAACAACAATACAAATACTTTTCTTTTTTCCTTTCTCCTTATTTCAATAGTTCCATCAAAAGCCAAACCACCACCCCACACATTAACTTTTACAAAGTTCATAAAACATTCAAGTGCTCATGAGAGGTAAAAGGATCAAATAGATGGTCAATTAAAAGAAATGGGTAAGGCTTGTAATGTGGTTGCCAAAGAAACAAGATTACAGGGTCAAAGGGGTTAACTAAGATACATAACAAGTAGGTGGGTAAAAGCATATAACTGGCTCAACAAAGAAATGCCTATATCACTTCTAAGACTGAATAAAACTACCACTTCTCTTTGCAAACACTCGGGGCAAGTTCTAGACATCAAAAGCAATGCACACAATAACACAAGATGTCACACACACATGACACATAACTCGTTCAGGATCGGACTATCAAGACACTCTAGTCAACGTAGTTAAGCCAAGTTAAGATCATACAATTCAAGGTACTTATACAAGAGTCAAAAATTGAGCCTAAGCGTCACAACTAAAGCACTTACTATTCTCAAGGTATAATAAAGTCGAGAGATATTGCCTTCATTTCAGATCACAACACAAGATTTCATACTCCTACAAAAATTAAAATTAACTACAGCCGATTCAAATAAAACCTTTTGAAAAGAATCGAGACAAAAACAAAACAAGGAGGGACTTGTTACACTACCTAACAAAAGAAAATCTTTTTGTTTTTTTCCATCGACTTTAATCCCTCAAGAAACATGTCGAATAGACATACATAAATCCTATAACTAACAAAAAGAAAACAAAAATACATACATAAAAATATCCTCCACCCCACACTTTATGTTGTGATGTCCTCATGGAACACAATTAAAAACCATAAGGTAAAGGAAACTTCCCTGAACATCTAGTCGGGGTCTGGCTCGTGCCCGAACTGATGCACACATCCATGTGGATAGCTTCTTCTCGGCCTTCTTTGGATACACCCTACACTTATCTTTCTCGCTCATTGCAACCTTCTCTTTCGAGCCCTTTACTTTCCACTCGACATTCGCAACTGGTTTATCCTTTTGTTCCCTCTTTTCTACATCTATATTTAAAGTCACAGTCTCCTCACCCACTCTAAGCATGAGCTTTATCTCGTGTATATCTAATATAGCTCTACCCATCTCTAAGAATGGTATTCATAGGATGAGGGGGACCTCCTTATTTGCCACCATATTTATAACTATAAAATACACAAGAAATACGAACTTATCCACCCGAACTAACACATCTTCCACTATCCCCTCTAGTATTATAGTCGTTTGGTCTACCAGCTGCAATGATATGGGTACAGACTATAAGGCCCCGTGCATTTTAGCAAAAAACATGGGGTTTTATGGTATCGTGGCACGGTTTTCTAGGTTGAACGATGCGTTGGGGAGCTGAAATTGTTTTTTGGAAGTGCTGGGAATTTTCTGTGATACATTATGCGATCGCAGAACTGATCTACAGACTGCAGATCCGCCGCGGAATGAAGCAAAAACTTGAGCTAATTTTAGGACCAATATGTGGTCCATTATGCGGCCGCATAATCATTTTGCCGGCCGCACAACCCAGCACAGATCCAACATATACATTTTCGGAAGGAAGTTCTGCGGTGCATTATGCGATTGCAGAATTGGTCTACGGACCGCATACTGGTCGCAGAGTGAAGCAGAAATGCTCAGTTTTAGAGGGCCATTATGCGGCCCATTTTGCGTACCGTGGAAGATCATTTTTATAAAACAAACCTAGAGATCATTTTAGAAGGTTCAAACTTATATTTTAGAGAGAGGAATATGGTCTAGAGTGAGAAAGGGAATTTCTAAGTCATTTGTTCATCAATCATTGCTCAAGTTGGATCCATGAACTGCTTCGTAATTTGTGTTTAATTTTTCTATATCTCTAAATAGATCAAAGTTGCTAGGATTCCGAAATTGTGTAGTGAATTAAGAAAAGCTCAAAGCGAGGTATGTTGATTGGACTCCTCTTTTAAAATTGAATCCCACAATGGCATTGTAATCCCTTGTTGCTCATTATAAATTGATTTTTCTGAAACATCGTTGTGTTAAAATAAATATGCGTTCAATATGTGTTCCAAAGATTCTTGTCATGTTTAGTTACTATTTGAGAATATGATTTATGTATGGGTTGTGTGTTAATATGTTATGATTTAAAAACAAGATTCTAATGAAAGCTATTGCATTAAATTGTGAACGAAATCACATGTGCCTAAGGCCCTGAATTTCTCAAATATGTGCTTAAAGTCTTGAATAGAAATGATTGTTATTGACGATCCGTGATGATGTTTGAAGTGAAATAGTGAGAATGAAATATGATGTATGACCAACGTGCCAAGAATGATATTGTGTTATGGCCAATGGTTCCAATGGAATGAATAACATGTAAAGAAGTATGAAATAAGTGGTAAATACTTTTTATAATAAATGCCTTGGGAGTATTATTTAGCCACCGAGGAAGGGCAGGTCCAAAAAACCTAACCCTGAAACGACACGTGCCGGTGTAGGAGTGATTGAGGGGGTAAACCCCCGTGTTAATGTGATGAGGTTGTTTCCCCTTATATGGGACAAGATTGATCTATTGAGATGTTTCCCCTTAAATGGGATGAGATTATTGCTAGCAAAATATGATGTGACGTCGACCCACACGACATTGTGGTGAGACGGCTTAGCCGATCGAACGCCATGCCGCACACATGGTGGTATTGTGAGTGGATGTCTCGAGGTGAGACGACTTAGCCGGTCGGGCTGAGATCGGACTACGAGCTAAAACACGATAGTGTATCAGTGCTAAAGATATCCCAACTTAAAATGATTTGAACTTACTTGACATTTACCTTTCCCCTAACTTGACACCTTGATACTATTTGAGTCTCTTCTTGATTGCATGTCTCCTTTTTTGTTACTATTACTCGTTCTATTGAGAGGGTGTTTAGCTTACATACTAGTACTATTCCATATGTGCTAACATCCCTTTTCTCGGGGAAGCTGCATCTTTATTGGATGCAGGTGGTTCCATAGCAAGTGGTGTTCATCCGTGACAGCAGCACACCCTCACTTCAACTGACTTGGTGAGCCCTACTTCATTTCGGGGCCTTGCATCTCTTCTCCTTTGCACATAACATTTTGAGGTATAGCCAGGGCCTTGTCTTAGCACTCTTTAGTTCCGTTAGAGGCTCTGTAGACATAGTGTTGGTTGTATCTTGTTTTGAAAAGGTTGAACTAAACTTGTCGTAATTGTCGAATCTGTTCCACTTTAGCTACAAATGTATAGTGTACTATTTTTGAGCTTTGTTAATGGCGTAAATAATGGAAATGCACTAGTGTTATTCATATGACCTGGTGTAATTCACATGACATAACTAGACGGCATTGTGTAGGCTTTCTCAACCGGGGTAACCCTGTTGAGCGCCGGTCGCGCTCCCAAAGGCCGATTCGTGACAAGCTTGGTATCAGAGCCTAAGCGTTTAAAGTGTCCTAGGATGTCCCGGAGCCGTGCCTATAGAGTTTTTCTTGTCGGTGTGTTATCGACCAGATCTATAATTAGGAGACTACTTGGTCATTTAGGAATAATACTCTTCTTTGATGTTCTAGATTGTGCAATATAGCTGATTGTAAGATTGTTCCTCCTCTAGCTCGTGCATTTCTCTGATTTATAGTACATAGCGCATAGGAAGAAAGCAAGAAATGACAAAGGAGCCAATGCAACCCCAGGAGTGGCAGTTGATTTTTCACTTGATAATGCAGGTGAGTGCCCGAGGGGTGAGAATATTCCCCTGACTACTACACTGCCTGTTTCCACTACTCGTGATTAGATTGCACATGTCCCTGCATCTTACTTAGGGTGCAACGATCCCTCCAACTGATATTCCAGTTTCACCTCCAGCCCCAGCTTCCGGTCTCGGTGTATTAGATAGGGATCTTTGGTGAGCCATACAGGTATTGGCTCAGATAGTGGCTTCCCAATCCCAAAGATCAAATGTTGCACCCACTTCTTCTAGTCAGCCAGGGATTCCACTAGTTCCAAGATGATCAGATTTCTCTAGTTGGATCCTTCAGTGTTCACAGGTACTGATCATGAGGAGTACCCCCAGGACTTTATAGATGAGATGCACAAGACCCTCCGAGTTATGTTTGCTACTGAGATGGAGGGAGTGGAGTTTGCCTCCTACCGTCTGAAAGGGGTGGCCTATTCTTGGTTTGCGATATTGGAGGACTCCCGTGAGGAGGGGAGCCCTCTGGCAAGGTGGAGTGAGTTTGCATATGCTTTCAGTGATCATTTATTGCTTGTCGAGACTTAGGCAGCCCGTGTTGCCGAGTTTGAGAGCCTGAAACAAGGTAGCATGAGTTTGTGGGAGTATCATATGAGATTCGTGCGCCTATCCAATTAGGCCATTTCCATGTTGCCAACTATGGAGGTTAGAGTGTGCCGGGTTGTTTAGGGCCTTAGCCCCTTGGTTATTAGTGAGGCCGCTACAGCTGACTTGAGCTCTAATATGAACTATGGTAAGATGGTGGCATGCTCTCAAGCCACAAAGACCCGTAAATTGAAGATTATAATGGAGCATGAGGGTAACAGCAAGGCCCGGTACGCGTGAAAGTTTGGTGGTTCTTCTAGTAGTCGTGGTGGTAGGTCAATATTTTTGCGGAGGGTTGTCAGGGCCATCCCGGTACTTTGCTCAGCCTTTGGTTAGTACGCAGCCATCGGGGCCCAGTCAGCAGCAGTGGAGCTATTTTAGGCCCAGCCAGGGGAACAGGGAATCTTATCGGTAGGGTCGGCCTGGTGGGAGATTTCAGCAGTAGCGGAGGCCCCCATGCCCCAGGTGTGGGAAGATGCACTTTGGGGCCTTCTTCATGGACCAACCTATATTCTATGGGTGTGGTATGAGGGGTCACATTCAGAGGGATTGTTGTTCATCCCACCAGAGCAAGAGTAGGGGTGCAACACAGCCATCCAATTCTGCAACTAGTACATCCGCATCACCTACTCCGGCTCGAGGCACTTTAGTACCCGCAGGGTATGGTGCAGCTTGGAGTGGTGCAGAGAGTTTGGGAGGACCCAACCATTTCTATGCTATGGAGGGTCGCCAAAGTTCAGAGGCTTCTTTAGATGTTATCACAGGTATATTGACTGTCAAAGCTCATGACATGTATGCTCTTATTGGTCCCGGTTCCACTTTGTGCTTTGTCACTCCCTATGTTGATATAGAATTTGGGATAGGACCGGAACTGCTTCATGAGTCTTTCTCTGTATCTACACCGGTTGGTGAGTCTATTGTGGTTGCGAGGGTTTATAGGGATTGTGTTGTCGCGGTGCGTGGTCAGGACACCCTGGCCGATCTCATTGAATTGCGGATGGTGGATTTTGGATTAATAATGGGGATGGACTGGATTTACTCATGTTTTGCTAAGCTTGATTGTCGAACTAGAACCGTTAGATTTGAATTTCCAAATGATCCAGTAATTCAATTGAAAGGGGATGATGTGGTGCGAAGGGCAGTTTTATTTCTTACCTTAAGGCCCCCAAGATGATCAACAAGTGGTGTATTTACGATTTTGTCCTGGTTACGGACACTGATGTTGAGGCACCTACCCTTGAGTCTGTACCAGTTGTAAATGAATTTCCGGAGGTCTTTCTGGATGAACTCCCTGGGATTCCGCCAGACAAGGAGATTGATTTTGGGATTGATGTGATGTTAGGCAAGCAACCTATATCTGTTCCACCTTACATAATGGCACTAACAGAGTTGAGGGAGCTAAAAGAACAATTAAAGAATTTGTTAGATAAGGGTTTCATAGGCCGAGTGTGTCGCCTTGGGACCGACCGGTCTTTTTTGTAAGGAAAGAGATGGGTCACCGAGAATGTGTATTAATTATCGGCATCTCAACAAGGTCACGATCAAGAATAACTACCCACTGCCAAGGATAGATGACTTATTCGATCAATTGAAGGGTGCTTGAAGATCATGGAGCTGAGATCCGGTTATCATCAATTGAAGATCATGGAGCAGGATATTTCGAAAATAGTTTTCAAAACCCGGCATGGGCACTTTGAATTCCTTGTAATGTGTCACGACCCAAAACGATGGGCCACGATGGGGACTCGGTGCTTTACTCAACCGAGTACCAATGTAGCATATCTTTCTTTTCGTATTATCGTTGGTAACTGGGCCAACATGGCCACAACTCGTAACGTATAACTACAAGTGGGAAGCACTATATCAATGAACCATATTTATTAAAACATGAATGCATATGGGCCATCAAGGCCTCTGACATACTGTACAATATGAACCACTGTCTACAAAGCCTCTAAGAGTATTTGATATCAATTGGGACAGGGTACAGGCCTACCCATAAGTCTGTAGATTGTGACACGATGACTCATAGACTCGACTGTACTCCGAACGAGGTGGAGTATTACCGATCCTTAACTGAATGCTAACCTCGTCTACTATAAGGACTCATGAAACTGATGGTCTATACCTGCAGGTATGAATGAAGCATCCCCAGGCAAAAAGGGACGTCAGTACAAATAATATACCGAATATGTAAGGAATGAAAATCCGTAAATAATAGACATGAGAGAAACATGGAGTAAAAGACTCGACATGTAAGTATGGATAACTCTGTAAATTATGAAATACTTATAGTGTCATGCATATGCATATGAATTTCATGTCGTGCATAGGTATATGTGTTCAAAACATCATCAAGCCTCTGAGGGCATCCCACCATATCATCTCGGCCACTGTGGGCAAAATATCAACGTATACTAGCTGATCAGGTGGTAGTGCATATATAACGCCGCAACCTTTTCCCATATCCCATATACATATAATATACAATGCATGAGAAGTACGTCAATAAAATCTCTCGATGTGTCATAAGACAATTATGCCTTTGAGTAATATCATGATGTAAACTATTTCAACTTACGTATTTTCTGAGACCCGTGAACAGATGATAGAATAATAGGACACGTGGAGTATCAAGAACATAAGCATCTCTAGCATTTCTATGAATATAGTCATTTATGGAAGTTGTGCATTTTCTCATTTCGTTTGTATTGTATAGATCATGCAAAAAGGAAAGAAGGGATAGCCTTAACATACCTGAACCGATTCTCTTGACATTCCTTCTAACACACGTCAATTGCGACAACACGTAACGGTGCATCGAAGTAGGAAAACATCTGTATGGTGTTCTTAAGAAAGATTGCACCGTACTCCTTTAGAATCGTAAAATCCCATTGCTAATTTTCTAAGAAGTCTCGTATGAATTGAAGTAACTTACGTTACTATCTTATATGATCTTGGATAAAATTTTCTTGGTGAAGTTTTCCATCCTTAATTAGCAAGCCTAAAATCCAATCTAATGAGATAAGAAGTTTCTTTAAATAGTAGGTTGTGGGCCCCACTTCATGTGGTGACTTGGCCACATAAACCTCTAATTTTGCCACCTTACCATACAACTTAAGAGTTAATAATATGGGTGTAGGTTTGCTGCCACGTTTTAGGCTTGATTAAGAAGATCATTTGATGCCAACTTTCTATATCCGAAGTGGATGATGTCCCCTAAACAACTCTCACTTAAATATTCACCAAATATATATATTTTTTTCAATTTCTATATTTTCCTCTAAATTTAATAATTAACCCCTTCCCAACATAATTATGAATTATCTCAAAATGACAAACTTCGACGAAATTTATTTTCTTCGATTTGCTTACCCCCTCACCTTCACGAATTTACTCATCACTTGTTTGAAATAGAATAATGCTTATAATCTCCAAATAATATCATCCCTGAACTTACGTCAATTAACTTACAACAAAACTTTAACATATAAAAATGCGGGATGTAACATCTCATTTCCTAGCTTATATCAATTTACTTATGGCGTACTTTAACGTACGGAAACATGGGGTGTAACATCATTCCCCCCTTTGGAACATTCGTCCTCGCATGTTGACTGATGCACTTATCATTCTCATAACCATAGCTCTTGCGGATACTTTAGTACTCTCCTTATCATCCAGGCAACTATTCTGTGAATAAATCCAAAGGTTAGGCCATTTCCCCATTTAGGCCTCTTTCTCACGCCACGACTTGTGGTTGAAATCCTTCCAATCTCGTAACTGTTGCTACCTTCCATTATGCAGCTTGTACGACTCCGACCCTATAAGTGTGCCTATGCTACTCTTCTCTCTTTTTTCCTCCAGGTTTTAGTCAATCTCTAGGCCTCACTTTGTAAACATATATATAGCTTGATAAGATGTCCCTATGGGAATCTATGGGTATACTGAAGTTCTTTGCTCGTTACTTTGTCGAACTTACGAATATTTCTATATCTTATTTCATAGACCTGGTTATCCATCTGCATGATTTTAAGCATAGGTAGGTCATACTATACCGTAACTCTTACTTCGATTTATCGTTACTGAGGTCTGCTACCAAACTCCAGGTTACTCTCGTTGCTTATCCTATATGTATAAATTTAAGTCCTTTAATGCTTCTTCATTACTGTTCATCTTAAGAATGATGGACTAATCTCATCTCATACTTTGTAACTTTTATCCATCCATTGTTGATTCCCCTTAATACCGATAACTTGACCTCTTATGTAACACTGCCGCTAGGGCTCACGTCTCATCGCTGAACATCTGAAATGATTAGACTGATCCAGCTGGGGGCGATATCATGCTTCTATAACTGTATTTCATGCATCCCAACATGATTCATACTATGGGGGTTAGTCTAATCCTGTACAACTCATGAAATCCCTTTTGTTTTCTTCAAATCATAACTCAATCGAAGGCCCAAACACCATCCTTTATCTACCACAATTACACCCTTATTCTACTACCAGGGCAGCATTCCATATCTTTTAAATTCTATTAGTCTTTGGCTCCTTTGAGTTCATTCAAACTATACTGAGTTTTCTATAACTTAGAGAAACCATCAGCTATCTTGTTTTCATGGGCTTAATCCTGATGACTTATCCATTATCGTTACCTTCTCACTCACCTTTTCTTATCCTTACTCCTGTCTTCCTAAAACCTTGTCGCTTCACCATACTTTAGCTTACGACCTACACATATTCATTTATACCACTCGTAACCTTCCTTCAACTTGCTTGCACCACATATTTCCTTATGTTATTTTGGAATATCAAGCGAGACATCACATCGTCTCAAACTCTTCTTTACTCTTTTAACTAGATCTCTCGATACCTAGAAACCATAGGCTAGAAGACATGCCACTGACGACGCCACTATCATTCCTGGATATTGAATCCCCGCATCATGTATTTTATATCTCTCATGACTTCGCATCAACATAAGTATAATTCACATCCACAACTTGAAGCTCTATTATAATACTTCCACCTCTAGTGCATACACAATCTGACGGGAGCTTCATACTGACTTCTTATAAGGCTAGTACTCTTCTAATTGGCTTTATCGTAGAGTTGTTATATAATATGACTGTTGTACTATCTCTCTTGTACCTCTGATATTAAGAGTGATTCTTCTATGTTCTCAATCACGATTCCTGAAATTTTTTGGGTACAATAATCAGACTCCTGATTTACTTAGTTGATGTAACTCTTTAGTTTCCTCTTATTTCTAATCAGTCTTTATGTAGGCTTAAGTTATCTTCCGATGTGCGGCTCCTGGTATTAGTTATTACTTTAGCCTTTCATGGGCGCTATGGAATATCCATGATACAATCTTCTAACAATTTAATCCTTTGTCTATGCCCTGGTCACAATTCTTTCTTTTAACTTATACCAGAGTCTTCTACGACTGTATGAATGCCAATATATATGCTGCATGGATAATAGTCCAAAATCTTAAGTGCGTTCATAATGTAACTAACTCTGGATTATCGATGGAATAATTCCTTTCGTTCCTTCTAAACTTTCATTAAATGTAAACAACTACTTGTACTATTCGTTCTACCACTTGTTGGATGGATACTTGGCTTATCTTAGTGCCCACACATATTGGAATTCCATACAACCCATATGATCTTGAATATCACCTTTTGATTTTATTCTTCTTCCCGTTCATTAGCTACGATAGGTGCCACTTTGTTATGAAGTGCATACAATATTGTTGTGAGACTGTTGTTACAAGACCGCTACCCTCTTTAGGTCATTGTGCTTAGGTTGAAGCCTTCTTCCTTATTTCCATAACTAGTCTTTCATTGTAGTACTTAGGGAGGACCCTCTGACTCTTGTAAATCTGCGAGCTTATTACATCGCATACTCGATGGAATTGTTTATGTCCTTCCTCACCTATAATTATCTGTAGTTACTTACCTCTACGCCCTTGAGCTTGTAAGGTTGCTTCTAAAGTGATATTTGACTATCTTCCCCGTGGCACTCTCTTTTATTTCCGTAATACTTATACGGTACCTTTAACTACCTCAACTCTTATCTGAATATTTCTCAAGTATCACGATGTCATATCTGCGAGACTGAATTCCCCATGTTGGGTTCACTACATTTATCTTGCACGGTCTGCTGATTTTTCTGTATCCTCTTGTCTAGCCATAACTAGGCTCTTCCTCAATTAACTACTAATTAATTGCTAGCCCATTCTCATACCAATATTCCGCGCAATATTTCTTGGGTTATTTCTTTTGTCTTAACTTACGTCTCGCACTGGCTCCTTATTTATCAATAACATCCTAGGCAGGAACCGTTAATTCCTTTCCTTGACGTCGTGCTTACATAATGTTCTAGAATCGTAGCATATCTGTAGGATTCAGATATGTGCAATCTCATTCCTTTCTCATTTTTAGCGCATTCTTCCTTTACCATTCCATAGTTACTAGAACCACTTAATTCTGACTTAATGCCACATCACTCCATATTCCGCCCTTTAGGAAAGTGCTAAGATTTAGTGCTACGATGATCTACATATAGATGTTTTACCTCTTTATATTTGGCTTTTTTTAACATCATCGATGAGCCTTACTCACCTTGCGAAAATCCTTAGGTACCAAGGATAACGAAATTCCTTATTTGCGAGGGTGAAACTTAGTGTAACTGGCGCACACAGTCCCTTAGCTTAACTTTGTTCACATTGCTTGCTTTAGGGAAACATCTTCCTGAATAACCATTCTTTGAATTTCTGATGAATCTTCTTTTGTTGTCCATTCTATTATCACCGGAACGCAATATGAAATTCTCATGATGTCGACCATTATCAAACCACTCAGTCCCTAATACATGTTTAGTTTATCTTGTTCACCAATCCATACTGATTTCTATTACTCTGGGGTCTAACATTTCCTTCTGGTAATCACGTTAGAGTCACAAACTTATTTCTCGAAATGAGGATATCACTTTATAGCCTATACTCTTTTGTTGTCTCAAGGCATGTCACCTCTCGTCTTTTCCTTCACTTGATTATAGACTCTGTAATACTGTCATCCTTTTGATCTACTATTGTCATCCATGTATCATATCTTACTCATAATGCTTCATTAACTCTCTTCTTATTTCCCTGCTAACATTTCTGTCTAACACTTTATTCTGAAAACTTTAACAAGACATTCTTTTGCTATTAGATCCCCTTGCTCCATCCACTGGCTCTTCGGGTTGCCTAACATTCTTTTTCTACTAGGGACGGGAGCCACACTAAGGTAAAATTTATCCCTTCCAAGCTTCCAGTGCCTATCTTTATGGTACTCATATCTAGCTATACTATTTTAGAGAGCACCACCTGGGTGTCTCACAAGGACATCTATTAGCACATTTGCAATATCCTTCGGGAATGTCAACTGACGCAAAACATCCATCCATCATTTTGGGTTACTCTAACCCGAGCCGGATCCTGATATCCATACTTCTCTTATACTATATATGTTAGCTACCATAGGACATAACTGAGATGGTATGGCCAATCGTACATACCTTTGGTACTGTTGAAGGTAACTTCAAAATGCTTTCTTCCTGAATTATAAATAATGATCATCTTCATTAACTGGGAGCCTCGTACCCTTCTTCAGCTTGCTTCTTTAACTTGTTGAAACTTTTATCTACCTCTTGAATCTCTCATTTCTTTTCACCATAAGGGTAGATATTCTTGCCTTAAGGCTCCTTATCAATAAGCTTACACGTTTTAGTACACAAATGATCTGCTGATAACCTCACAGTTACTCATCATAAGCATGATGAAAAATCGAGTTCCTCTGACTCAACTCTTTCACAGTTATATCTCTTACCAACCATATTTCTATTTGTAGGTATCGTTTTATTACGAATAAGATAGAGTTTAGGAAATTGAGTTCCTACAAATGAGCTCTACCACACGATCTAGAGCAAGAAGAAAGAGTGACAGTCCTAAATGCCCTATAGCCTTTTGCTTATAAGTGTGGTGCACAACACACCCATAAACAAGACTCTACTAGACACGGCTTGTAGACTCCCTAGGACAGAACTGCTCTGATAGCACTTCTGTCGCGACCCGAAATGATGGGCCGCGACGGGCACCCAGTGCCTTACTCAACCGAGTACCAACGTAGCATATCTTTCTTGTCATACTGTCATTGCTAACTGGGCCAACATTGCCACAACTCGTAACGTATAACTATAAGTGGGAAAGCATTGTATCAATAAACCATCTTTCTTAAAACATGAATACATATGGGCCGTCAAGGCCTCTGACATACTGTACAATATGAACCACTATCTACAAAGCCTCTAAGATTATTTGACATCAATTAGGATAGGGTACTGGCCAACCTAAAGGTCTGTAGCAAAATTCTGACACGATGATGCATAGACTTGGAAGCACTCCGAATGAGGTGGAGTCTTACCGATCCTTAGCTGAATGCTAACCTCGTCTACTATGAGGGCTCATCAAACTGATTGTCTATACCTGCAGGCATGAATGCATCATCCCTAGGCAAAAAGGGACGTCAGTATAAATAATGTACCTAGTATGTAAGGAATGAAAATCAATAAATAATAGACATGAGAGAAACATGGAGCTAAAGCCTTGACATGTAAGTCTGGATAACGATGTAAATCATAAAATACTTATAGTGTCATGCATATGCGTATGAATGTCATGTTGAGCATAGGTACATGTGTTCATAACATCATCAAGCTTCTGAGGGCATCCCATCATATCATCTCGGCCACTGTGGGCAAAATCATCAACGTATACCAGCTAATCAGGTGGTGGTGCGTATATAACGCCGTAGCCTTTTCCCATACCCTATATACATATAATATACATATATACACATATATAACACCATCTGGTCATGGGTAAATGTACTTGTATAAATGAATGCAATGCATGAGAAGTACGCCAATAAAATCTCTCGGAGTGTCATACGACAATTATGCCTTTGAGTAATACCATGAAGTAAACTTTTTCAACTTACATATTTTCTGAGACCCATGAATAGAAGATATAATAATAGGACACGTGGGGAATAAATAACATAAACATTACTAGCATTTCTATGAATAGAGTCATTTATGGAAGTTGTGCATTTTCTCATTTCATTTGTATTGTATAGATCATGTCAAAAGGAAAGAAGGGATAGCCTTAACATACCTGAACCGATTCTCTTGACAATCCTTCTAACACACGTCAATTGTGATAACACGTAACGACGGATCAAAGTAGGGAAAAATCCGTATGATGCTCTTGAGAAAGATTGCACCGTACTTTGTTAGAATCGCAAAATCCCGTTGCTAATTTTCTAAGAAGTCTCGTATGAATTGAAGTAACTTACATTACTATCTTATATGATCTTGGATGAAATTTTCTTGGTGAAGTTTTCCATCCTTAATTAGCAAGTCTAACATCCAATCTAATGAGATAAGAAGTTTCTTTAAATATTAGGTTGTGGACCCCACTTCATGTTGTGACTTAGCCACATAAACCTCTAATTTTTCCACCTTACCATACAACTTAAGAGTCACTAATATGGGTGTAGGTTTGCTGCCACGTGTTTGGCTTGATTAAGAAGATCATTTGTTGCCAAGTTTCTACATCCCAAGTGGATGATTCCCCTAAACAAACTATCACTTAAATATTTCACCAAATATATATATTTTTTCAATTTCTACATTTTTGACTAAAATTAATAATTAACCCCTTCCCAACATAATTATGAATTTTCTCAAAATGACAAACTTTGAAGAAATTCATTTTCTTCGATTGGCTTACCCCCTCACCTTCACGAATTTACTCATCACTTGTTTGAAATTGCATAATAATTATAATCTCAAAATAATATTATCCTCGAACTTACGTCGATTAACTTACGATGAAATTTTAATATATAAAAATGCGGGATGTAACATCTCATTTCCGAGCTTATATCAATTTACTTATGGCGTACTTTCACGTACGGAAACATGGGGTGTAACATAATGTCTTTGGGGCTAATAAATGCCCCTCCAGCTTTCATAGATCTTATGAACCGAGTTTTCAAGCCATTCCTTGACTCTTTTGTGATAGTGTTTATTGACGATATCCTTGTATATTCACGAAGTCGAGAGGACCATGCCGATTAACTCAGGGCACCTCTACAAGCTCTACGTCAGCACCAGTTGTATACGAATTTTTTGAAATTTGAATTGTGGCTTGAATCTGTCACATTCTTGGGTCATGTTGTCTCTAGAGAAAGAATTAAGGTTGATCTTTAGAAGATTGCAGCTATGAACAATTGGCCTAGACCTACAACTCCAATAGAGATTATAGTTTTTTGGGCTTAGCCGGGTATTACGGGAAATATGTTGAGGGGTTTTCCACTCTTGCCTCTCCGTTGACTAAACTAACGCAGAAGACAGCTAAGTTCTAATTTCTAGATGCTTGTGAAAGGAGCTTCCAAGAGTTGAAATCAAGATTGACTACGGCACCGTTGTTGACCCTACCAGAGGATACATATGGGTTTGTGGTATATTGTGATGCTTCGAGAATCGGACTTGGGTGTGTATTAATTCAACATGGCAAGGTGATAGCTTATGCTTCTAGGCAACTCAAGAATCATGAAAAGAACCATACAACACATGACTTAGAGCTTGCGGAGGTGGTATTTGCCTTGAAGATTTGGCATCATTATCTGTATGGCATCCATCTGGATATATTCACCGACCATAAGAGCCTTCAATATATTTTCAAGCGGAAGGAATGGAATATGAGGCAGAGAAGATGGCTTGAGTTACTCAAGGATTACAACATCGATATTCTGTATCTTCCAGGGAAGGCTAATATTGTAGCAGATGCACTTAGCCAGAAACCTATTTGTAGTTTGGCTCACTTGGAGGCATATCAAAGGCCTCTGGCCAAGAAGGTTCATCGGTTGGCTAGTTTGGGAGTTTGTCTTGCGGTTCCTAGTGAAGGAGGAGTGATTCTGCAAAATAGGGTTGAATCATCGCTTGTTGTGGAAGTCAAGAAAAAACAATACAACGACCCATTGTTGGTACAATTGAATGAAGGGATTCACAATCATAAGACTTTGGCTTTCTCTCTTGGCATGGATGATGGTACGCTAAGGTACCACGGGCGGCTATATGTTCCAACTATGGATGGTATCTAGGAAAGAATCATGGATGAGGCTCACACTTCTAGGTATTCTGTGCACCCGGACTCCGCAATGATGTACCATAATCTTAATAACGTCTACTAGTGGAAAGATATGAAGAGGAATGTAGCGGACTTTGTGGCAAGATATCCAAACTGTCAGCAAGTAGAGGCTGAGCATCAAAGGTCCGGTGGGCTGGCACAGAACTTAGAGATTCGTATATTGTTTTGGGAAGGTTGAACTAAGCTTGTTGTAATTGTACCATATGTTCTACTTTAACTACGAATGTATAGTGTATTGTTTTGGAGATTTGTTAATGACATAACTAATGGAAATGAACTGGTGTTATTCCCATGATCTCCTACTGTCTAATTAATGAAATGTATTCTTTTCTTTATTCATTAGTGAGTTGGGTCGACGGTATTGTGCAGGCTTGCTCCACCGAGGTAACCCTCTTATGCGCCGGTCGCGCTCCCCAAGGTCGGGGTGTGACACCAACCTTATCTCTCCAATCTGCTTCTCTAGTTTCCTGTATATAGACATGGGCATTCAATTTATTAAGGTACCAGAGTCACATAAGGATTTACCAAAATTAATAGTTCATAAATAGCAAGGTATAGTAAAACACCCTGGATATTCACACTTTTGTGGGAGTTTATTTTGAAATATCGCGCATAAATGCTCTGTGAGCTTGACAACTTAGGTCTCCTCTATTTTAGTCTTCTTCGTAAGGATCTCTTTCAAGAATTTGGAATAAGTAGACATGTGTGAGAGCACTCTTGTGAATGGTAAGTTCACATGAACCTGTTTTAGCACATCCAGAAATCTCCCAAACTGCTTGTACAACTTTTCTCTACTTTTCTTTTTAGGGAAAGGCATAGCATGCATATGCTTGCTCTCCTTAGGATCCTTCCTTCTCGAGTTTTCTTCCTTCTTCTTCTTCTCAGCTTTCATGTGGCCTTTATTCTTATTATCAACTTCACTCTTCAGCTTCGCCCCACTTTCTTTTACAAGTCTCATGTCATTTTTCGATTGGGGTAAGATCTTTCAACCCTTTCCCACTTCTCAAAGTTACAACGTTCACTATTTCTTTGGGATTTCATTCTATATCAGCAGGGAGAGTTACTGGAACCCTCTCAGACAATAGAGTAGCTAGCTGCCCAACCTGTCTTTTTAGGTTCTGAAAATCCATGCCAAGTTCTTTGATGGATGCTTCATGTTCCCGTATAGTTGAGCTATGAGTCTCAAGCCTCTTATATTTCTTGATAATAAAAGACTTTATTAGATCTTCCATACTGATTTATTAGAGTGTGGAGGCTGATATTGCTGCCTCTGCTTATTTTGGAAGACTGGAGTTCCTTGTCCGTGGGGTCTGGTGTTGTTCTATTGCTATGCATTCGCAATACCCCCAAGTGAACTTAATGAAAAACTGGGAACTCTCTGACCCATTGCATTAAAATCATAATTTCCCACAGCATTCATTTCCACAGTTACGGCTCGACACTCATAAATAGGGTGTCCTCTTCCACATATATCACAAGCTGCGTGAGGCTCAATTTTTATCGTGTCTAAGGTCAACTTTCGTATTTCTTTAGCCTTAAAATCAAGTTGTACCTGCATGGATGTATTAGCATCAACTTGGTGAACATCAGTTGATTTTCTACATTTATCACTCTTAGAGGACCATTGATTGGCATCTTCAGATAACTCATCAATAATTGTAAGTATCTCCTCTACAGTCTTCTTCATCAAAGGGCTTCCAAATGCATTGCTCAATGTTCTATGCGAGGTCGGTGTCAATCCTTCCCAAAAGTCCTGGAGTTTCATCAAGAGTTCAATTGCGCTATGTTGATACTTTCTAACTATCTCCTAACCTCTCCATTGCTTTAAAAATCGTTTCAGTCTCTTTCTAGGAGAAGTTATGGATTTCTCTTCTAATGTTGCCCGTCTAAGCTGAGGATATATTTACCAAGCAATGTTCTAGTCATCTCCTCCCAAGTTCTAATCGATCCACTAGGCAAGCTTCGAAGCCTCTCCTTCGCATTATCTTTATGTGAAAAGGGAAATGCCCTTCAGTACACTGCATCTTGTTACACCCCATTGTATTGAAAGGTATTCACAATCTCGTTGAAGTCTATTAAATGTGTGTTTGGATTTTGGTTCATCTACCCTCTGAAGACACAACAATTCTGAATGGTTTGAAGCAACCTTTGATTCAACTCGAAATATTTGGTTGCAATTAGAGGTGGTCTCGCACTTGATAATCCTTCATTGTAGAGCGGTCTAGCATAATCACCAAATGGTCTCCCAGACATGGGAGCTATATTTCCGAACTAGTCTGTAGCCAAGGGTAGATGTTGATTAATTTTGTGACCCTTGTCTTCTTGATAGACATTCTCTGCAGCTCTAATAGCTGCTTCCTCAGTATCCGTACAACGTTTTCTTGTTGTTGGGATGCCTCTCTTGTATCCAAATCGACATTATCATCACCTTTTCCGGACATAGTTTATAGGGTTGAGGGTTGCCCAACCTTTTCTAACTTCGCGTTGAGATCTTTTTCCTTCCTCAATTGTCGCAGTTGTATTTCTAACTGTGGCTAGTATGGTAGCACCTCTTTTGCAGATGCTTGATTCATGCACCAATCTTAACATGTAACTTGCGCACAGCCAACGAACACCAACCGTAAAAAGGGAAAAAATATATAAAAAGAAAAAATTCCTATATTAGCCTACAAACTATTTCAAACACTATTGATTGCCAATCCCCAGCAATGGCGCAAAAATTTGACGAGCGAAAAACACACACATAAATTATGCTCGCTAATCAAAGATAGTATAGTATATTATCGTATCCTCGGGGATTGGATTTAACTAGTATTCTCGTAGTTTCTAGCTTGATTGCTATCTAGGAGAATCAACAGTTGAGATTTATAGGATTAATAACTAAAATTAACTAAGAATCTAAACCTATTGACTAGTGACTATCGAGACAAGGGATAAGCAAATAAGGTTATTAGTGGGAGAAGATAGGGGTTTGACAGAATAGGTGCAATATAATTGTCCTGGACCTAACTCTAGATATTTCGTTTCCAATGTTCAAGTGAGTATCTCGAATTCAATAAATTATTAGTTGAAACGCTCAGCAGAAACTCCTCTTTCAATTAAGTCTTAACCTCACAAAATGAACCAATTTAAGCACGTGAAGATATGCGGGAATGTGTAGTGGGTTGGTCTTTAGAAAAACCTCTTTTGATTATTCTCCTAACTAGGTTTAATCAATGATTCAACTAGACCCTTCGATTACTTAGAAGAATCTATGAACTCAACCAATAATATAATGCAATGATATCACAAGTTATGCCTCTCTCAATTACATGAAATAGTTAATATAAATGCAACAATTAACTCTTCCAAAACAATTCAATACATAAAACTAGAGTTTTAATCCATTAAACCTAGAGGGAACTACCCCATAGACATGGAGAAATTCATCAGAAATATAACTAAAGTATAGGAAAACATAAATTTGATTCAAACTCGGGTCTTGAGTGAGGAAGTAATGATGAAATTCTCGTGCTTGTGTTCTTCCAACTCATACTTACATTCCTTAGGTCTAAAGTATGTCAAAAGTCCAAAAATAATGTTTTTCCATCTATTTAGACGAAGTAGGGTTGAGCCCAGACGAAATCACTCTTTCCTAGCCAAAATAGGACAATAACTCTGTAAATAGTGCACAGTCATGCGGCGCGCCATGTGGGGCTTTAGTGGGACATATCAGGGAACATGTAAATTTCAACAGGCTGCCAAAACACACTGCTGCGGCGCACCACGCGCTGCCCCACATGCCGCAGCAGCACAATTCCTCAGAGTGTTGCTTTTTTCTTGATTTTTGATGTCCAGACGTTATCCTCGGCCCCCGAACACGATCCCGGCTTAATCCCTTGGGCTTTTACTCAGACTTCAAAGCTCCAAAAAAGCTTGAATTAGCTACACCACTTCTACATAACTCAGAATCATTTGTAAGGCATAAAACACACAATAAGTGCAAAACATTACCAATTTAAGCTCAACACAAGTAAAGTGTAGTGAATTAAAGTGCAGTAAGCGACTAAAACACGTAATTATAGCCTACCATAAAAACCCCACACATAAATCATTGCTCGTCCTCGAGAAATCAAATAACACTTTATAAAGACACGACATTTCTAAACAACTTTACTAATTCATCATACCAAGAATATTTAAAACAGATTAAGCACAATACCGTAACATCCTCGCCTCATGATTTGACTCAAAAGAACCACATATTTTTCACTACCCCGCTCACTTACTCTAACATAGAGGTCAACGACATTACCTTTCCTCTGTGAATAAAGTGCCCTCACACAACAATACATAGTAGTTCTACACACAATAAAATTAAGAACAATTAGGAACTCAATAAAGAAAGAATTCACTCACTCTCAAAAACAACATTCATATGCAACAAAATACGTACCATAGGATTGCCCATAGTGTACAACTCTACTAATTGGTCTCGTTCAGTCAACGATCAAGTAGGACTTTATTTGGTTGTAATGTAGGCTGCGTAATGGGTAGGATACATTTGGATATAGGAATTGCTGCAGTTAACCGTTCAAAACCCCACACTTATGTCAAACAATAACTCTACCTTCAAATGAATATACATCAATTCCCGACTTCTTTATGCATGAATACATAAAAAATTACCACTCTCAAGGAATATTTTTAACAACAATACAACTACTTTTATTTTTTCCTTTTCTTTTTCAATTCAAGTGGCTCTTACTTATTTCGAAATAATGCACCTTTCTCCTTATTTCAATAGTTCCACTTAATAGCCAAACCACTACCCCACTCTTTAACTTTTACAAAGTTCATAAAAAATTCAAGTGCTCACGAGAGGTAAAAGGTTCTAATAGATAGTCAATTGAAACAAATGCGTAGGGCTTGTAATGTGGTTGCAAACGAAACAAGATTATAGGCTCAAAGGGGATGACTAAGATACATAAAAATTAGGTGGGTAAAAAAAATAACTGGCTCAACAAAGAAATGCCTATATCACTTCCAAGACTGAATGAGACTACCATTTCGCTTTGCAAACACACGAGAAAAGGTCTAAACATCAAATGCAATGCACAGAACAACACAAAATCTCACACACACATGGCATATAACTCACCCAGAATTGGACTATCAAGACACTATAGTCAAAGCAGTAAAGCTAAGTTAAGATCATACAATTCAAGGTACTTATACAAGAGTCAAAAACTGAGTCTAAACGTCACAACTAAAGCACTTACTATTCTCAAGGTGTAATACGGTTAAGAGATATTGCCTTCATGTCATACAACAACGCAAAGAACCATGGCACAATGATATTGCCTTCAAGGTATAACTACTCCTGGTTCGAATAAAACCCTTGGAAAATAACCACGGCACAAAGAAAACCCAAGGGGGGACTTGGTACACTACCTAACAAAAGCAATTCTTGTTGTCTTTTTCCTTCGACTTTAATCCCTCAAGCAACTGGTCGATGATATCCATCCTTGGGAAAAATCGAAAACTATAAAAAACAATTCTAAACTTTTTCTATCTCTTACTCTTACAATTACGAAAAAGAAAACTAATATACAAACATACAAATATCCCCCACCCCTCACTTTAAGTTGTGGCATGTGCTCATGGCACACAATTTAAAAGCATAGGTAAAGGAAACTTCCTTGAACATCTAGTCGGGGTCTGAGTCGAAGTCGGGATCCATTCCTCGCGCCCAAACTAATGCACACATCCATGCAGATAGCTTCTTCTCGGCCTTTTTTGGGTACACCCCACACTTATCTTTCTTACTCACTGCAGCCTTCTCTTTCGAGCCCTTTGCTTTCCACTCGACACTCACAACTGGTTTATCCTTTTGTACCCCTATTGCTACATCCATCTTAAAAGTCATAGTCTCCTCACCCACTCTAAGTATGAGTTTTCTCTCGCGTATATCTAATGTATCTCTACCCAAGTCCAATCCCTATTGATACGATATCATACTATACTATCTTTTATTAGCTAGCATAATTTAAGTATGTGTTTTGCGCTTGTCAAATTTTGGCGCTGTTGCCGGGGATTGGTAATCAATAGTGTTTGAAATAGTTTGTAGTGCTAATTCAGGAATTATTTCTTTTATTTTTGTTTTTCCCTTTTTACGGCTGGTGTTCATTAGTTGTGCGCAGGTTACAGGTTAAGATTGGTGCATGACTTGAGTTTCTGTGAAAGAAGTGCTACCATACAAGCCAGAGTTATAAACAACACTGCGACAACTGAGGAAGGAAAAAGATCTCACCGATAAGTTACAAAAGGTTGGGCAACCCTCAACCCAAGAAACTATGGCCGAAAATGGTGATGATACTGTAGATTTGGCTGCAAGAGAGGCAATCCAACAACGAGAAAAAGCTGCACGGGAGTCTGAGGAAGCAACTATTAGAGTTGCAAAGAATGTCTATCAAGAAAGGAGCATTCACAAAATTAATCAACATCAACCCTTGGCTGCCCACCAGTTCAGAAATATTGATCCCATGCCTTCGAGACCACTTGGCAATTATGCTAGATCAGTTTACAATCAAGGATTATCAAGCATTAGACCACCTCTAATTGCAGCAAACAATTTTTTGTTAAAGCAAGGGTTGCTTCAAACCATTCCAAATTGTTGTGTCTTCATAGGAAAGATGAACGAAAATCCAAACACACATCTAATGGACTTCGAGGAGATTATGAACACCTTTCAATACAATGGGGTGTCATAAGATGCAGTGTACTTAAGGGCATTCCCCTTTTTACTTAAAGATGATATGAAGGAGTGGATTTGAAGCTTGCCCAATGGATCCATTAGAACCTGGGAGGAGATGACCAGAATATTGCTTGATAAATATTTCTCCTCAGCTAAGACGGGAAAGATTAGAAGAGAAATATATAACTTCTGCCAGAAAGAGATTGAAGCAGTTTTTGAAGCATGGGAGAGGTTTAAGGAGATAGTTAGAAATTGGCAACATAGTGAAATTGATCTTTGGATGCAACTCCAGGATTTTTGGGAAGGATTGACACCGGCCTCGCGTAGAACATTGAGGAATGTAGTTGGAGGCCATTTGATGAAGGAGACTCTAGAGGAGAACTTACAATTCATGATGAGTTATTTGAAGATTCCAATTAGTGGCCCTCTGAGAGTGCTGGAAGAACAAAATCAATTGGTGTTGACCAAGTTGATGCTACTACATCTGTGCAGGTACAGCTTGATGCTATGGCAAAAGAAATACAAAAGCTGACCTTAGCCGGGATACGAATTGAGCCTCACACGGCTTGTGATATATGTGGAAGAGGATATCCTACTCATGAGTGTCAAGTCTCAACTCAGGAAGTGAATGCTGTGGAAAAGTATGATTTTAATGCAATGGGTCAGAGGCACCTCGGTTTTTCATGGAGTTCACCTGGGGGTTACTGCGAATGCATGGCAACATAAATACCCTAGACCCTAGGTACAAAGAGCTCTAGTCTTCCAAAATTAGTAGAGACAGCAATATCAGCCTCCACAATCTAATTAGTCCAGTATGGAAGATCTAATTAAGGCTTTTATTATCAAGATAGAAGAGAGGCCTGAAACTGATAGCTCAGTTAAACAGGTACGTGGAACAGCTGTCAAAGAACTGGGCACGGGTTTTCAGAACCGGAAAGACAAGTTGGAAAGCTAGATACTCTATTGTTTGAGAGGATTACATAAACTCTCCTGATATAGAAAGCAATCCTAAAGAAACAGTGAATGCTGTAATTTTGAGAAGTGGGCAAGGGTTAAAAGATCTCACCCCCAATCCAAAATGATGTGAGACTTGAAAAAGAAAGTGGGGAGAAGCTGAGGAGTGATGTTGATAAGAAGAAGAAAGGCCATATGAAAGGCGAGAAGAACAAGAAGGAAGAAAACTTGAGAAGGCAGGACTCTGAGGAGAGCGAGCATATGTCTGCTATGCCTTTCCCTCAGAATCAAAGTAGAGAAAAGCTAGACAAGCTGTTTGGGTGATTTCTGGTTGTTCTGAAATAGGTTCATGCGATTTTACCATTCACAGAAATGTTCTCACAGATGCCTCCTTATGCCAAATTCTTGAAAGAGATCATTATGAAGAAATGGAAAATAGAGGCGACCTCAGTGGTCAAGCTCACAGAGCATTGCAGCGCGATATTTCAAAATAAACTCCCATAAAAGTGTGGAGATCTAGGAAGTTTTACTATACCTTACTGTTTAGGAACTATTAATTTTGATAAATCCTTAAGTGATTCTGGTGCCTTAAACAATTTAATGCCTCTATCTATCTACAGGAAACTGGAGAAGAACATCGGAGAGATAAGGTCTACACCCATATATTTGCAGTAGGCAGACCTAATGACTATAATACCCGAGGGGATAGTGGAAGATGTGTTAGTTCGGGTGGATAAACTCGTATTTCTTGTAGATTTTATAGTGGCAAATATGGAGGAAACAAGGAGGTCCCCCTCATCCTAGAAAGACCATTCATAGTGACAGTTAGAGCTATATTAGATATACACAAGTGAAAACTCATGCTTAGAGTGGGAGAGGAGAATGTGACTTTTAAGATGGATGCAGCAAAGGGGGCACAAAAGTACAAACTAGTGGCGAGTGTTAAATTGAAAGTAAAGGGCTCGAAAGAGAAGGCTGCAGTGAGCGAGAAAGATAAGTGTGGGGTGTACCCAAAGAAGGCCTAGAAAAATCTATTTGCATGGATATGTGTATTAGTTTGGGCATGAGGAATGGAGCCCGACTTTGACTCATACCTCGACTAGATGTTTGAATAAGTTTTCTATACCTTATGCTTTTTAATTGTGTGCCATGAGTAAATCACAACTTCAAGTGTGGGGTGGGGAATATTGTATGTATGTATATTAATTTTCTTTTTGTTAGTTGTAGGAATTATAGATAGAAAAAGTTTAGATTTTTCCTGATGATGGATATCATAGATAGGTTTCTTGAGCGATTAAAGTCGAAGGAAAAAGAAAAAGAAAATTCTTTTGTTAGGCAGTAAAACAAGCCCCCCTTGGGTTTTCTTCGTGACGCGGTTCTTTTTCAAGTGTTTTATTTGAACCGGGTTGTTACAACCCATACTTTTCTACAGAGGATTTGTGACCATAAGACCCCGTAAGTTTATCAACCTTGATATCGTTAGATACATATTGATATGGTATTTATATTGAGTGGAACATTTTTGTAAAAAGTTTTAAAAATATGATTTTATATAGTTATTAGTATTACTACTTTGGAATATATTTTAAATTATACACATGATATGAGAAAGTTCATGAGATTTTGCTTTATTGTAAAAGATATAAATTATTTTCTCACAAGAAAAGAAGGTTATCTTTTTACCATTTTAAGAATTAAGCGCACGGAAATTTGTACTCTTTATATGAGATTAGGAATATTAGAAGTTGTGAAAATATATGCATTTTTACATGGATAATTTAATGAAATAATAGTGTATGTATTGATTTTATATGGTACCACATGACCATGATAGTAAGTTATATAAAGTATATTAAAAATGAGTAGAATTTTAAGTAATTTGAGACAATTCTTAATTATGCGGGTAATTGGTTAATTATTGGGTAATGGGATATTACCCACTTAACTAATGAATTATTTGGATAAAGATGGAAAAGACCAACGTGGCAGCAAGACACTGTTTAACCAAATGACTCTTGATCAATTTTAAATAGGTGGAAACCTAATCTACTAAGTACAAGACATGTCAATTCTAATACACATGAAAGAGAAAAGTTTAGCAAAATGTAGATTTAATTAAATATCACCATTAGAAATCCTTTTTGCACTCTTCTTTTGTTTCATTTTGTTAAACGAAGAGCTGATCGATAGGCTTCTTGTATTTGCAAATGGTGTCATAAAGTGTCCTTATTTCATTGAATCCGCCTATACGAGTGTTTAACTCCTTTTAGATGACTTTGTGTCTCTCCTGAACAACTGTATAGTGCTTGTTCAGTTACTATCTTTTGTAGTGCTTTGTCATCCATGAGTTATAGATGATGTGTCACCAACCTTTTAGGATTAGGCATCATGAAATGTTAGCGGTCAACAATAAGTTGAGAGATGTAAGCCGTAAGGTGGAAAACATACAATCACTACTTATATCTAATCTTGAATTCTTGAAAAATGCCATCTTTTCAAGATTTAAGAAGTTAGCTCAACAACAAGTAATCTCATCTGCCCTAGAGCTAGGACAGAGCCTATGCCATTCTTGTCCTACTGCTGGCAACTTAGTAACGTGACATTTCTGCTTCAACAAGCATTCGATCAAGAATATCATACGGAGTTTTCCCTACTCCAGGTATGTTAAGGCTAATCCTTCTTTCTTTTGGCATGATCCAAGTAACGATACATAAACGTAATGCTATTCCATAAGTGGTTCTACTCTGAGTAGTTAAGACGGTCTACGTTATTCATTCTTGTAAGGTTATATTCAAGTATGTTGCTAAGTCTATATTGAGGCATACGATAAAGATGTTAATGTTTGTAATATAGTGATATATGTACATGAATCTTAATGCATTTACCACCGTGCTACGGCCGCTCGGGCAGTTACCACTGGTTTGACAGTTATGTGTCATTTTTACCACCGGTTGGGCAGTTACACATTTACCACTGTGCTACAGCCGGTCGGGCGGTCATGCATTTACCACCGAGCTACGGCCAGTTGGGCAGTTATACATTTATCACCGAGATACGGTCGGTCGGGCGGTCATGCATTTACCACCGTGCTACGGCCGATCGGGCAGTTACCACTAATCAGTTGGGCAGTCATACATCATATAATATGGATAATAGTCTCAAAGAGAAGCATGGTATATATGTAAGTATAATAAGTATGCATATACGGCGGCATTTCAGACATTCAGGTTGATTCTTATATGTCTTTAATTAATGTTGACTTACTGTTATGTTTCAGTTCTGCCTTACATACTCAGTACATTATTCGTAATGATGTCCTTTTATTGGGGACACTGCGTTCATGCCTGCAAGTATAGATAATCAGTTTGACAAGCCCTCATAGTAGACGAGGTTGTCATTCAGCGAAGGATCGGTAAGACTCCACCTCATTCGGAGTGCATCTGAGTCTATGAGTCATCGTGTCAGAATTGCTACAGACTTATGGGTAGGCCGGTACCCTGTCCCATTTGGTGTCAAATAATCTTAGAGGCTTTCTAGGCAGAGGTTCATTTTGTACAGTATGTCAGAGGCCTTGATAGCCTATATGTATTCATGTTTTAAGAAAATATGGTTCAGTGATACAGTGTTTTTCCACTTACGCTTGTACATTATGAGTTGTGGCCATGTTAGCCCATGATAGTTATAAAAGGAATGAGTTCAGCCAACTAGACCTATGTATGTTCTAGTTTTGGTCGAATGATCATGGGTTACAGAATGGTTCGCTCGGGCTACCACTATACCGGGTGCCAGCCACGCCTCCTGAAGTTTGGGGCGTGACAAAGTGGTATTAGAGCAAGTCGTGTCCTAGGGAGTCTACAAAGCCGTGCCTAGTAGAGGCTCGCTTATGGGTGTGTTGGCGCCATATTTATAATTGAGAGGATATAGGGCATTTAGGAAATGATACCCTTCCTTTGTTTCCAGATCGTGCCATAGAGCTGAGTCGTAAGAAGTCAGTATGAAGCTTTCACCAGATTTTGTATGCACCAGAGGTGCAGGTATCACAGTAGAGCTTTAAGCCGTAATTCCCACCTATGTGGAAGGGAAGTTATGAAAGAAACAAAAGATACGATGCGAGATTGAAAGGTAAATAAGTTAAAGATGAAGAGGATACGAGATACTCAAGTAGAAAATGTTGTGAATTGTCGAGACTTCAGATAGAGGTTGGGTTTTAGTTTAATTTACAAAGGAGACCCTAGTTACAATTTTGTAAATCTCAAAGAGTTAACATTCGAGGACGAATGTTCTAAAAGGGGGAAAGATGTTACATCCCGTACTGTTCTACAGAGGATTTGTGACCATAAGACCCCATGAGTTTAACAACCTTCGTACCGTTAGATACATTTTGATATGGTATTTATATTGAGTGGAACAGTTTTGTAAAAAGTGTGAAAAATATGATTTTATATAGTTAGTAATATTACTACTTTCGAATATATTTTAAATTATAACATGTTATCAGGAAGTTTATGAGATTTTCTTTATTGTAAAAGATAGAAATTGTTTTCTCACAAGAAAAGAATGTTATCTTTTTACCATTTTAAGAATTAAGCATATGAAAATTTGTACTCTTTATTTGACATTAGGAAAATTAGAAGTTGAGAAAATATATGCATTTTTACATGGATATTTTAATGAAATAATAGTGTATGTATTGATTTTATATGGTACCACATGACGATGATAGTAAGTTATATAAAGTATATTAAAAATGAGTAGAATTTTAAGTAATTTGAGACAATTCTTAATTATGCGGGTAATTGGTTAATTATTGGGTAATGGGATTTTACCCACTTAACTAATGAATTATTTGGATAAATATAGAAAGGACCAACGTGGCAGCAAGCCACTGTTTAACCAAATGACTCTTGATCAATTTTAAATAGGTGGAAACTTAATCTACTAAGTACAAGACATGTCAATTCTAATACACATGAAAGAGAAAAGTTTATCAAAGTGTAGATTTAATTAAATTTCACCATTAGAACTCCTTTTTCCACTCTTCTTTTGTTTCATTTTGTTAAACGAAGGGCTGATCGACATGCTTCTTGTCTTTGCAAATGGTGTCATAAAGTGTCCTTATTTCATTGACTCTGGCTATAAGAGTGTTTAACTCCTTTTAGATGACTTTGTTTCTCTTCTGAACAACTGTATAGTGCTTGTTCAGTTACTATCATTGGTAGTGCTTGGTCATCCATGAGTTATAGATGATGTGTCACTAACTTTTCAGGATTAGGCATCATAAAATGTTAGCGGTCAACAATAAGTTGAGAGCTGTAAGCCGTAAGGTGGAAAACATGCAATTACTACTTATATATAATCTTGAATTCTTGAAAAATGCCATATTTTCAAGATTTAATACTAGACAGGGTGGACAGCCACCAGTACCACCAGTCAGGGCCGCGAGAGGCCGAGGTCGCGGTAGGGGCAGAGGTGCAGCTCGCACAACTGCTAGGGCAGCACTTGTAGATACACCAGTTTCCCTAATTCAGAAGCAGGTTCCAATTGTGGAAGAGCCTGTGGGACTAGCTCCGGCACCACATGTGCCCATTGTGATTCCAGGCCTTCAGGAGGCCTCAGCTCAGATTCTAACAATTTGCACTGGCCTTGCTCAAGTGGTTTCGGCAAGGGCCGCACATGCCACTTCTCAGGCCGGGGGAGGTACTCATACCTCTGTTGCCCGTACTCCAGATTAGGTAGTACAGGGACTTCAGATACTGGGGGCACTACCAGCCCAGCCGGTTGTAATTGCTTAGGTCTATGTGGTTCCTGTTATGTCTGATGATGAGCAACGGAGATTGGGGAGGTTTTGGAGACTCCAGCCTCCATCTTTCAGTGGTACAGAGGCGTAGGATGCCCAGGGTTTCTTGGACATGTTTGAGAGGATTCTCTGTACAACTGGTAATCTGGAGACCAGTAGGGTCTCGTTCACTACTTTTCAATTTTCTGGGGCTGCCTTTTGTTGGTGGGAGGCTTATGAGAGGCATAGGCTGGTCGGCGCAACACCCCTTACATAGTAGGAGTTCTCCATTCTCTTCGTGGAGAAGTTCGTGCCTTAGCCCCGTAGAGAGGAGCTGCACAGGCAATTCGAATAGCTTTGTTAGGGTGATATGTATGTGATGTAGTACGAGATAAGGTTTAATGAGTTGGCCCACCATACAGTTTGGTTGGTTCCCACAGGTAGGGCAAGGATAAGGAGGTTCATTGATGGCCTCACATTTCAGCTACGGTTGTTGATGACTAGAGATAGGGTGTCTAGTGCTACTTTTGATGAGGTTGTCGACATTCCCCATCAGATAGAGATGGTCCGCAATCAAGAGCGGGTTGGGAGGAAGGAAAAGAGGACTCGAGGATAGGGTGGATTCAGCGGTGTTCCTTGTAGGGGTCAATTCTTCCACGACAGGTGTCATCCTTACAGGCATGCTCAGACGGCTCTCCCAGTTCACCATGGTGCATCATCTGGCAATGGTTCACACAGTTATCAGCAGGGTCACTTATCTCTCAGTGCCCTTCAAGTTTAGAGTTCATCCAGTGTTCCATCGGTTCAGGCTCATCTATGCTAGGTCTTTCTACCAGTTATGCTAGTGCTCGGGGTCCCTCTAGTCCCCACTACCAGCACCGGTGAGTTGCTATGAGTGTGGAGACTCTGGCCATATCATGAGATATTGTCCCCACCTTACGGGAGGTCCGGCTCAGCAGAAGAGCCAGACTATGACTTCTGCAGCAGTTACTTCACCACCCACTCAGCCAACTCGGGGTGGGGCCCAGTCAACTAGAGGTTGCCCTAGAGGGGGAGGCCGATCAGGTGGCAGTCAGGCCCAATTCTATGCTCTTCCTACCAGACCAGGTGGCGGCCAGGACCGAACAATAAAGTTGAATAACTTGTTGTTAGCTATATGGTCTCCCTGTGTTATAGAAATTTGACTGCAAATCATGTTAGGAGTCATGCTTAGGCTATGTGATTACACTGTTGGGACCCGCAGAGGTCGTGCACTCACTCAATTAATTGCTAATTGTTATTTTGTATGCAGTCACGGTTTACTTATGTACCATATCTCAGTCTCTTGTTATTTCTTGCTGATACATTATTGTATCTTTGTTTGGGCTGATTTTTATGATTTTTGAGAGCCCCAGAGACTGGAGAAGTTGGTGACTGAGTTAGGGCCTGAGTGTTGAGCTGTGAGCTATTTGTATATATATGGATCGGGTTGTATGCCACAACGAGCCTTAGGGGTGTATATATATATATATATATATGGATCGGGTTGTACGCCGCAACAAGCCTCATGGCTATTTATATGGGATCGTGTTACACACTGCAACGACATAGCGCCTGGGCGAAGGAGCCCATCCAGAGTATGTACACCCCCAGTGAGCGCAGGTACATATTGAGTGTGAGTGTTGAGAGCTGAGAGCCGAGTGATTGAGCTATTGAAAAAGGTTGAGTGACGGTTGCCCTGAGAGGCTGTACTTGCTTTCATTTGTTGTTGCACTTAGCATCTATATGTCACTTTTTTGCAACTCCTGGAAGATATTGTATCCGATTTCCCTTGAACTTGGTAATGTACAAACTGATTTGACTTAAATTACAGGATTTGAAAGCATGTCTACTTTCTTGCTGAGATTACTAAAAATAAATATAATTGTGTAGCTCGTCACTATCTTTCAGTTCCTTATTTATTATTGATACTTACTGAGTTGGTTGTACTCATGCTACACCCTGCACTTCGTGTGTATATCTAGGTGTTCCCGATCATAGCGGGCAATGACATTTGAGCAGCTGATCCTGGAGACTATCGAGGTAGCTGCATGGCGTTCGCAGGCCTTAGCTCTTCTTCATTATCTTTATCGCATTTCAGTTCTTATTCCTTAGACATTGTATTAGATTGTTCCTGGTATAGATGCTCATGTACTCGATGACTCCCTGGTTTTGGGATATATTGTATTATGTAGCGTGTTTATTTCTGTTCCAAAAAGGTTTTCATAAATATTAATTGCTTCCATCTAAACTTTCAAAGCTTTTACTGTGTTAAGATAGTTGTGTAGTGGCTTGCCTAGTACTACGATAGGCGCCATCATGACGATTGGTTTTTGGGTCGTGACAAGTTGGTATTAGAGTCTAGGTTACCTAGGTCTCACGAGTCATGAGCAGGTTTAGTAGAGTCTCGCGGATCGGTACGAAGACGTTTGTACTTATCTTCGAGAGGCTGTCGAACCCTTAGGAAACTTCAGATTCTTGAATTCTTGTCATGCGAATCTGTTGATTCTAGTGACTAAACTTCTATTGTTCTATTCTCTCACAGATGGTGAGGACATATACTACTAGACCAGGTGGACAGCCACCAGTACCACCAGTCAGGGCCGCGAGAGGCCGAGGTTGCGGTAGAGGTTGCAGTAGGGGCAGATGCAATTTCATGATAGCAGAATGATTATGCGGCCAGCATAATGGACACAAAATTATTTTCAAATTCTCGGTTGGGTCCGGTCCATTCCGCGATGCAATTCTGCGATAACATAATGATTATGCAGCCAGCATAATCATTATGTGGCCAGCAAAATTAGTTTTCAAAATTTGAGTTGCTTCTGGTTCATTATTTGGTCATTTCGTGGTCATTCTCTGCAAGTTCATCTGCCAACTCCACTATGCATTGTACAACCCAAATAGTCCTTACCACAACTCGTTTTCTATAATCTTGGAACATATTAGCCCACTCTGGCACCACGAAGCCCTGGGTTCTAGGCAACAATTTATAGGGCCTTACATAGAATGTCTATATATATACATTATTACAGTATTTTCACCACCGCCGAGCTATAATCGGTGGGCAGGCCCCTATTGGGCAACCTCTGATCAGATGGTAAGTTATATACTGAGCCTACTGTAGTCGAGCGCCTATGAGCGAGCCAAGAATGGCTGAGATACATAGCCTAATATGGCCGAGTGCCTATGAGCGAGCCTACTACGGCAGAGCATTTATACGTACCTAGCCTCATAGGTTCGGACAACTATTTTACTTACTATATTGAGAGAGTTGAAACAGTATCAGCAGGTAAGCATATCTTCAGATCATCTTTGACTCACATTTACTTTCACTTATTGTATTATCATTTCAGTTTCAGCTTTCAGTTATTCTATTGCCTTACCGGTACATTATGTCGTACTAACATCTGTTTTGCTGGGGACGCTGCATTTCATGCCTGCAGGTCTTGATATACATTTGGATAGACCTTACCAGTAAACAAAGTAAAACATTAGCTCGGTTGGTAAGATCCACTTCCTCGGAGTTACCAGGTCTAGACCTTGGAGTCCATTTTATATATACAGTTTTGATGGGTAGGTCGAGGCCCTGTCCTGGCTATGATACAGTTCATCTATCGCTGGAGGCTTGTAGACGAGTCTTTTGTATTTTGTATATCTGTAGATGTTCATGGTGGCCTCATCACCATGCACAATTATATATGTATGAGTTTTTGTGTATGTTTACCCCTCATATGAGAGGGACGATATTTTCAGATGATTTAGAATATGGCCTCAACGGCATAGGTTGAGGGTTACCCCTCCAGAGTTCACAGTTACAGAGTAGTACACTCGGTCAAAATATGGCACCGGATGCCGGCCACGCCTCTTCGGGTTTGGGGCATGACAATTCGAGAGACTAACTTGAACATTAGAAGTGAATTATCTAGAGTTAAATTCCGAACAATTATCTTGCACCTATCATGTCACAATCCTATCTTCTCCGACTGATAACCTTATTTTCTTATCCCTTGTCTCGATATTCACTAGTCAATAGCTTTAGATTCTTAGTTAGTTTTAGTTATTAATCCTATAAATCTCAACTATTCATTTTCCTGGATAGCAATCAAGCCAGAAACTACAAGAATACTGGTTAAATCCAATCCCTATGGATACGATATTATACAATATTATCTTTGATTAGCAAGCATAATTTAATTATGTGTTTTGCGTTCGTCAATATCTCAACATGGAAGTCTAGAGAAGACATGGTCACAATTAGCCTTTGCATCCAAACAAAAGTCCTCATCCTGGAAGTTAAAATAAACAAACTGATAGGCATAGTTTACAATCATTCAAGCAGGAGACACCTAGCACATTGGAAATTCTGGGTAAACAGTCGGTCATCACAAGAGGTTTTAATATAAAAATCCAAAGCATGGCATGGAGATGAACTCATAATAGGCAATAAATATAGGATTCAGGTTTACATAAACATAATAGACTAAGCAAGCCTAAGAATGTAAGAAATCAATCAAGTTAAATATACACAATGAGTAGATCCTAAATTTTAGGATTTAGGCATGCTTGGATGATATAAAATATAGGATTGCAAAATAGCTTTAAGACAAATAGGATTGTAAACAAAGGTAACACAATATCGAAATCATGTTGGCTCATAGAAGTTCAAATAACGTTGGTATGCAGAACATGAACATAAGTATATATGGAATTGCAAAAGTCAAGGGCACTCACCAATTGCAAATTAGCGAGCAAGTAAATGAGAAAACTAAGTTTTCGCAATAGCTTAATTAGCAGTAGTAAAGAGAGAACAGCAAAACTCCCAAATCCAGTGCGTCAGAGTTCACAACATCTTAGAATGAGATTCGAGCAGTGCTCACCCCTGAGGAAGTTAATAAATTAATCCCGATGGCCTTGGCTTTCAGTTAGCCAGGAACCCAATAGTTTCAAAATATATTATAGTGTAACAGAGTGAACGAAGGAGTGAAAGAGGGAGAATAGTGATTCCAAAGTCATCCAAAAAGGGAAACCGGGGAGGAATTATATACTGTTCAATCGGATGACCAAAAAACGAAGGAAATCAAACACACATAAACAAAGAAAGAAAATATAATATGAGATTAGTAAAGTAGCCGATAAAGGAAGAAATTGAATTTCAAACCCTAGTTAGGGTTCAACATTTGAAAATCGACCTTTTGGTCTCACAAATCAACCCTTTTTCCATGTACATGGATGGAATATTGTCTGAAACTCGTAGATTGAAGTTGATCTGGTTTAATATGAAGGTATCACTTGCCAACTCCATGCAGGTACTCAAGTAATTGGAAAAATGTGTGCATAATAGTGAGATATTACAAATAAGGTAATTAAATCGTAGATGAATTTCATTCCCTAGTCGAGTGGTGAGACCGCTAGGGTTTTCAGAAGAGAGAGACGGGTTGGGAGTATTTGATGGCGGCAGAGAAGGAAAATTGGATTAGGGGTTTGGGCAGGTAAAATAAGGAGGGGTGTTTATGGGTCGTTGTTCATTTGAGATCAATGGCCAAGATTATAAAGGGAGGCGGGGTG
>AWOL01S0017175.1:15516-27149 GCA_000715115.1 Nicotiana otophora
TATATATATATATATATATATATATATCGTGGTTAAATACTACGTTATGTGTATTGTCTTGTCGAACTGAAAAGCTGCCTGTCTGAGAAAAAGTTGTTTTATATCTGTAATCATCTTTAACACGCAAAGCATAGCGCAGTTAAATACTACGTTATGTGAATATATATAGCGCGGTTAAATACTACATTATGTGTGTTGCCTTGCCTATAAATAACAGGCACATTCTAGTTATTTTCTGCGCTTAACAATAACCAATACCAAAACTTTCCATAAAAGCAAGGTTTTTTTCAACGCTTTAACAAATGTCTGAACGCCTATATGTACCAAGGTGCCAGTGCGGCAAAAAATGTTTGATGAATGACTGTTGGGATGATGGTGAAGTTGGACGCCGCTACTAGATGTGTGTGGTCAAGTTTTATAAGGTTCCCGACGAGCCTTTTTGCAATTTTGAGGTATGGATTGATGAACCCTGTAAACAGGAATGCTACAAACGATCTTTGCAGTATCTTCATGATTTGACCTTAAAACAGTGTGAATATGAAAAAGAATATAAACGAGAAATTGCGGAGTTGAAGGAGAAACTGAAAGAGGCAGAATTAGAAAAAAATAAGATGGAAGAGAAATTTAAGTGGTTGGAGCAGAGAATAATGGGCGGCAATGACTAAACAATGACATGTATGTGTTGAGTGTACTACTTTATCTTTATGTTTCCCGTGTCATGTATTTTCATTAGTTGTACTGAATTTAAATTATGTTAAGTTGTTATGTTTTGTGTTTGTGTTGTAGTATTAAAATAAAGAAGGAACGGGGAAATAAAAACATAATGCGCATATTATGTAAATATAAAAAATTGTTGTTATTATTTACATAAAATACAAAAAAAAAATCAATGTGTCCCACAACCTGTGTGCTTCAATGCAACCGCTGGCCTGAGGCGCATCCCATCCCGCTCGACTATGCTATCAGGATCATCCTCATCACGGCACCTCTTTATAGCAGGATGCGCTGCAGCATGATCATCAGTGGTGCTGGCAAGATCGGTAGAAGGGATCGTCGATCCAGTAGAAACCTACAGAAGAATAAGTCAGCTCAGTATAGGAAAGTATATATTAAGTCACAACAATTTAAATTGTCTTACCATGGTCTCATCGGGCTCCTGAATATAATCTTCCGTCGCAGCCATGTCAGCATCGCACAAATGGGCCTCCGTGACGGGCAGGGATGAAGCCTTAATAAGAAAATTAAGAAAGTTATGGAAAATAAATGAGAAAAGAAAAAACAAATTTAAATTTAATACTAATAAAAACATACCTGCGCATGTGATGATGAGCCATAACTCAGCCGGTGCCCACTATCCAAATCTCGGGTCGGCCGATCCTCAGCAGCGGTCGATGACCTTGGGAAGTATGTTTCCGAATCCTCTCCGGTAAGGTCCGTGCCCGTGATCAATAATGGACCTGACGGGGTCACCTGCGAAGTCCCTGGAGTGAGCTGCATCCCAAGGCTGTATGACGGCATGTTGGTGGGATACTTGTCCGGCTCATGTAGGTCACCCGGCANGGAGAAACTGAAAGAGGCAGAATTAGAAAAAAATAAGATGGAAGAGAAATTTAAGTGGTTGGAGCAGAGAATAATGGGCGGCAATGACTAAACAATGACATGTATGTGTTGAGTGTACTACTTTATCTTTATGTTTCCCGTGTCATGTATTTTCATTAGTTGTACTGAATTTAAATTATGTTAAGTTGTTATGTTTTGTGTTTGTGTTGTAGTATTAAAATAAAGAAGGAATGGGGAAATAAAAACATAATGCGCATATTATGTAAATATAAAAAATTGTTGTTATTATTTACATAAAATACAAAAAAAAAATCAATGTGTCCCACAACCTGTGTGCTTCAATGCAACCGCTGGCCTGAGGCGCATCCCATCCCGCTCGACTATGCTATCAGGATCATCCTCATCACGGCACCTCTTTATAGCAGGATGCGCTGCAGCATGATCATCAGTGGTGCTGGCAAGATCGGTAGAAGGGATCGTCGATCCAGTAGAAACCTACAGAAGAATAAGTCAGCTCAGTATAGGAAAGTATATATTAAGTCACAACAATTTAAATTGTCTTACCATGGTCTCATCGGGCTCCTGAATATAATCTTCCGTCGCAGCCATGTCAGCATCGCACAAATGGGCCTCCGTGACGGGCAGGGATGAAGCCTTAATAAGAAAATTAAGAAAGTTATGGAAAATAAATGAGAAAAGAAAAAACAAATTTAAATTTAATACTAATAAAAACATACCTGCGCATGTGATGATGAGCCATAACTCAGCCGGTGCCCACTATCCAAATCTCGGGTCGGCCGATCCTCAGCAGCGGTCGATGACCTTGGGAAGTATGTTTCCGAATCCTCTCCGGTAAGGTCCGTGCCCGTGATCAATAATGGACCTGACGGGGTCACCTGCGAAGTCCCTGGAGTGAGCTGCATCCCAAGGCTGTATGACGGCATTCTAGTGGGATACTCGTCTGGCTCATGTAGGTCACCCGGTAGATCAGCACCAACATCTCAATAGGGGCCTCAACGCCCCCTTGCTGGGGACCACCTCCTCGCCGCCCACCACGACCTCGTGGGGCAGCCCTGCCTCGTGGGGCACCCCTACCTCGAGGGGCACCCCTGCCTTATGGGGCACCCTTCCCTCGTGCGACACCCCTACTTCGCTGGTACTGCTCTGGAGCCACATAAGCAGGGTCGTGTCCCAAGTGCTGATCCTCTCGAGCTCGCTGCAGTGTCCAGGCAGCCACCTCTGTAACCTGCCGACCGTAATCGTGTAAAGCGGTCACTCCCTCGCCGGCATGCTGCTGCATCTGCAGTCCCATCTGGTAGACTATATGTAGGCCAATAGCCTGCACAACGTATAAAATATAAACTACAGAACACTAAGTTACAGTTATATAATTAATAATAACAGAAAACATACCAGGGCCTCGTGCCGCCCGGCGTATGGTACGTACCGACTGCCAGCTTGATGAATGGGATTCCCGACAAAATGTCGGGTAACGCGGCGGTACCAGGGCATATAGAGCTGAATAGTCTCTGTCTGGATCTGTGGGGGGGGGGCAGAATTAGGTTAGCTCGGTCATCCCAAGTATGGACCTGCGCCTCTAGCCATGCTACATATGCGTCGTCCGTCCTGGAACGATCATCCCGCTGATAATGTGTGGCCTCCCATGTAGTCCCCCTCGGTATGTACTGCGGACGGCCAAACTGGCGAAGTACCGGCTCGGTGGCATGATGCTTCATAATATCGAGACACATGAGCGGGACGGAAGTGCTACAAATCAGTCGGCCGACCGAGCAATAATCGGGCAGGCCACCTATCAAGTCGTTGATGTATGGCGTCCAGATGAACTATCAAATAACAACAGAAAATGTGAGTATGCGCAACACATGTGAAGCTATACCAAGTCAGTTTAGGTACACATTTACCTGTGCGCCCTCCAGCATATCCAACACATCCCTACAAAGGGGGATATTATGCCGAGCCTCGTAATCTCATACATATCCACACCGGAGAACCCACCTCCTAGCTAGAGGGAGAAATGAAGGTGGTACATCCGGAGGTAATGGTGGTAGAGGTGGCTGCAACTGCAGGAACCGCTCCCAGGCCCAAACCTAATATACAAAGTTGACGTAAAGTTTAAGAAAATTTTTGACTAGATAGAATTGGAAGGAATGAACAGAGTATTCGAATATGTTGTCACCTGTAGAAGCGGCAAAAATCCACATACGTCATGCTGGGTGCCCATGCTCGCCCGGCACAGATGCCTGTACAAGTAGGCGAGAACAGTAGCACCCCAACTGTACTGGGGTAAATCATCTAGCGTCTGAAGATGATGAAGAAATCGCAAGCTGACTAGGTTCCCCGAAGTGTTCGGGAACAAGACCTCGCCCCCCCAAACAGAAGGAGCAGCAGCAATCTCGTATACCGGTGAATATGCAGATCATCTGTCTCCCCGGTGATGTCGGGGTGCAATATCTCCAAATGTTGTCGAATAACTCTCAAACTCATGCGACTGGCCCCTGAGTGTGCAGTCCCATCCTGTGGCCTGAAACCAGTGAGCTACTGCAGCATGTCCAAATACTGCCCACACGTCATCTCTCTCATGGCCTGAGGCAGTGCAACGGGCAGTCCATCAACAAGCATCCCATATAAACCCCCCCACGTCCTGCAGCGTGATGGTGGCCTCACCAATGGGCAGGTGGAAAGTGTGCGTCTCCGGTCGCCACCACTCTATCATGGCCGTGATCAAAGACCAGTCGAGCTGCAGCCGCCCGATCTCCAAAATCCTGTAGAAGCCTGTATCCCGCAGGCGCTGGACTACACGGGGATGGAGATCTCTGTCCTTCATAAAATCCCGCATGTCGTCCACTCTCCTGGCGCGGAGAGTATGGGACAGTAACTCTCCCTCCCATACGTAGGCGGACCTATGATCGCCCTGTAACACTAATAGCTCATCGGAGACAGGTCCTGGATGCATAGGCGGCACGTCCATGTCCTCTAATGTAAATTAAACAACATTAATTGTACGTTTGATCTGTAAATTAAATAATTATTTTTTATAATTATACAATATTTAATTGGACAGAGTATATACCTATGGGTTCCAGGCTCGATATTTGAGGCCTAGTAGCACCAAGCTATCCTGAATTCTTGTGTGTGTCAATTTTAATATTTTCATAATTTTGTATGTTTGTTTTGTAAATTAAATAATTAATTTTTATCATATTTAATTGGACAGAGTATATACCTATGAGTTTCAAGCTCGATATTTGAGGCCCAGTAGCACCAAGCTATCCTGAATTCTTATGTGTGTCAATTTTAATATTTTCATAATTTTGTATGTTTGTTTTTAAATTAAATAATTAATTTTTATCATATTTAATTGGACAGAGTATATATACCTATGGGTTCCAGGCTCGATATTTGAGGCCCAATAGCACCAAGCTATCCTGAATTCTTGTGTGTGTCAATTTTAATATTTTCATAATTTTGTATGTTTGTTTTGTAAATTAAATAATTAATTTTTATCATATTTAATTGGATAGAGTATACAACTATGGGTTCCAGGCTCGATATTTGAGGCCCAGTAGCATCAAGCTATCCTGAATTCTTGTGTGTGTCAATTTAAATATTTTCATAATTTTATATGTTTGTTTTATAAATTAAATAATTAATTTTTATCATATTTAATTGGACAGAGTATATACCTATGGGTTCCAGGCTCGATATTTGAGGCCCAGTAGCACCAAGCTATCCTGAATTCTTGTGTGTGTCAATTTTAATATTTTCATAATTTTGTATGTTTGTTTTGTAAATTAAATAATTAATTTTTATCATATTTAATTGGACAGAGTATATACCTATGGGTTCCAGGCTCGATATTTGAGGCCCAGTAGCACCAAGCTATCCTGAATTCTTGTGTGTGTCAATTTTAATATTTTCATAATTTTGTATGTTTGTTTTGTAAATTAAATAATTAATTTTTATCATATTTAATTGGACAGAGTATATACCTATGGGTTCCAGGCTCGATATTTGAGGCCCAATAGCACCAAGCTATCCTGAATTCTTGTGTGTGTCAATTTTAATATTTTCATAATTTTGTATGTTTGTTTTGTAAATTAAATAATTAATTTTTATCATATTTAATTGGATAGAGTATACAACTATGGGTTCCAGGCTCGATATTTGAGGCCCAGTAGCATCAAGCTATCCTGAATTCTTGTGTGTGTCAATTTAAATATTTTCATAATTTTATATGTTTGTTTTATAAATTAAATAATTAATTTTTATCATATTTAATTGGACAGAGTTTGTGTTTGATCTATCAGTATAAAAGATACTTAAATTACAGGGATTCTACGCTAAAAGGCTCTACATTTTACTACGCTAAAAGGGCACTAGTCTTTAAGCAAATAAATAATCTAAACTAGATAAAAATAACAAATACATTTTAATCACAAAACACTAATATCTTAATCCGAATAAAAATAACATACTAGTTTAATCACAAAAAAAATATAAAACAACATGGAAACACATTCAAAATAACTAATATGCATTATTATACGAGTTTCGACATAAACTAATTCGAAATACCTCGATTTATGTTTTTCGGAAAGTCGATGAATTGAAAATTTGAGCCCGAAACGAGAAAACCACAACAATAGAAGGCTTGGTTAGGATGTGGGACCTACAATCTTATCTTTTTGTGTGACGGGTGGGGTCCACTATAATTATTTTAGAAGAAAATTTGGGAGGGGGGGTCTGGTTCGAGTGTGGGGAAGAAGGAGGGGGACCGTTCATTTATGTATGTATAGCACGGTATATAACTGCGTTATACATATATAGCGCAGTTATATACCGCGCTATGCATAGCTGTCTTATCAGCCCTGTATAGCGCAGTTTATAGTGACGTTATATATATATAGTGCTCTTCTAAAGAGCGCTATACTTTAACGGCCAAAACTCCATTAAAGTATAGCGCTCTTTAAAAGAGCGCTGTATATAAAAATGTCACTCTTTTTTTTAAACACACATTTTCGTCACACTTGTCCAAAAAACCACAAATGGGTTCTGGACTCCCCTCCTTCCCTCATAAAATCTGCCACATGTGACATCATTGTCCTCATTTTATTTTTCATTTTAGCCTTCAAGTTACCAATGTCATTTTATTAGTTTAGGGTTATTTTGTAAATTTAGGGCTCCTTTGGTACGAGAGATGAGGAATAATTGATTTTGAAATTAAATTTGAGATGAATTTATCACATGTTTGGTTGGGATAAAATTCCAAGATTAAATTTGAGATAAGTTTATCACACTCTCAGGATTGTAGTATTTTTTAATCCCATGGGATGGTGGGATAACTTGTTTCCCAACCAAACGGTCCCTTAGACTTAAGTTCCTCTCGTTCTCCTTTGCCCTCTCATGAGCCGTGAGAACCTTTTTCAGCAAATCCATTTGACCTTCAAAGAAGTTTTTAGACAACTCCTCACAGTTGAACAACTTATCAAGTTTAAACTAACGATTGTAATGGAAGACTTACACAGTTACACCTATTGAAGGCTCATGCAGTTTGCCTCTCTTTTTTTGAAATATGTTAATGTGAGAAATCATCTCATAATATGGAGATAAAACGAGAACAACATGAACCCTAACAGTAATGAAAAGAGAAAGAAGAGAGAAGACGAAAGAGGAAAAATATTTGTTATCTCATTATTTCCAGAATGTTCCAATTTATGTATATTTACAATACAAATGAAATGAATATAGTGGAAAATGTAAAACTGGGTCGGGCATATAATTAGGCCGCCTCATGGTGAACTAAAACTATGCAGGCCCAATATTGTCAACACCCCTCCCCCCTCCTCAAGCTGGAGGGTGTAGACACTCCAAGCTTGCACAAGAACTGATGATGAAGAGACCCGGATAAAGTTTTAGTCAACATATCAGCAAGTTGGTTGGAGCTGGAGACAAACTGAAGAGAAATCAAACCAGAACTCAAGTTATCCGTTACAAAGTGACAATCAACCTCAATGTGCTTGGTGCGCTCGTGAAAAACTGGATTTTTGGCAATGTGCAAAGCTGCCTGGCTATCACAAAACAGAGGAACGAGAGCAGAAATAGGCAAATGAAAGTCACCAAGCAGTCGAACCAACCAAGAAATTTCAGCCACCACCATCCTTAAGGCCCTATACTTAGCCTCAGTTGGGAAGAGAGATACATTAGATTGTTTCTTGCTTTTTTAGGAAAAGGGACTGCCCCCAAGAGTAATATAGAAACCAGTTACAGACCTTCGAGAAATAGCACAAGCAGCCTAATCAGAGTCTGAAAAAGCTTTTAAAGACAAATTAGAAATATCAAAGAGCAGAATGCCTTGGGCATGAGCATTCAGGAGGTATTTGAGAACATAAAGGGATGCTAACATGTGAGAAACATGGAGAGATTGCAAAAATTGGCTGAGATGTTGGAAAGAGAAGGATACGTCAGGTCTGGTATATTGAAGGAAATTAAGTTTTGCTATCAATCTCCTGTACTTGCTAGGATCAAAGAGAGGGTCCCACATATCAGTAACTAGTTTAGCAGTTGAATCTAATGGAGTAGAAATAGGGGTGAAGTTATCACAATGAAACTCAGCCAAAAGATCAGAGGCGTATTTATATTGGCTCATAATGTATCCTAATTGGTGTGAAGTAATTTCCAATCCCAGAAAATAGTAGACAGGCCCCAGATCCTTAATCTTGAATTGGTATCCAAGAAAGCCTTCAGAGAGTTCAGTTCAACAAGGTCATCCCCAACTAAGAGAATGTCACCCACATAAATGGAAACTGCTACCAAAGAAGCACCAAAAGACTTAGTGAATAAGGAATAGTCATTTTTGCTTGAAATGTAGCCTCTAAAGAGTAAAGAATCAGATAGCTTCGAAAACCACTGCCTAGATGCTTACTTGAGGCCATAAAGAGACTTCTTGAGCCTGAAAACCAAAGGAGAGGAATGGGAAGATGGGGCAGAGATCACCAGACCAGGGAGAAGCTTCATGTAGACCTCCTCATGTAGGTCACCATGCAAAAAGGCATTGTTGACATCCAACTGGAAAACAGTCCAACCCCTCTTGACAGCTAGAGTGAGGAGGCATCTAATAGTGGTGATCTTAACAACTGGGGAAAAAGCCTCAGTATAGTCAACCCCTTCTTTCTAGGTATCCTCCCTAATGACTAATCTGGCATTGTACCTCTCAATGGTACCATTTAACCTTTATTTTATCTTATAGACCCACTTGCAAGTGATTGCCTTCTTATGTGGAGGAAGAGAGACTATGTCACAAGTTTAGTTTGCAGCAAGAGCATCAAATTCCTTTAGCATTGCCTCTTGCCGGGCAAGATTAGAAGCAACCTGCGGGTAAAATTGAGGCTCATGCATATGTAGTTCAACTGTAGGAACCTTGGATGATACATCAGGAGGAAGTGAAGAAGGTATAGCAGAGTTACAGACATAGTCCCCTAGATAAGCAGGGGCTTGGACAGTTCTGCATGATCTTCTAAGCTCAGGAACAGGGACAATAGGTGCAGAAGTAGAAGGAGAAGAGGTAGAAGTAGGAGGTGAATGAGTGAAAGTAGGAGGGAGTGTAGAAGTAGAATGAGGATACGTAGAGGAAGGTACATGGGAGAAAGATGAGGGGGCAGTAGTACTAGCAGTAGTATGAGAAGAATGATCAGAATAAGGGGAAGAGTGATAGGGGAAGACATGTTCATAAAACACAACATCCCTGGAAAAGAAAATAGAGCAGGAGGATAAATTCAGCAATCTGTATCCCTTCTTCCCACAAGGATAGCCCAAAAGGACAACAAAAATAGACTTGGGTTGAAACTTATCCCTGCTAGGCTTGGGACTTACAACATGGCAGAGGCAACCAAAGGATCTGAGATGATCATAAGTAGGAGCATAACTATGCATTTTTTTCAAAAGGGAAGACATTGTGTAGGACAGTAGAAAGGATTCTATTAATGAGGTAAGTGACAGTGAGAACACACTCACCCCAATACTTAAGTGAAAGTTTGGATTAAAATAGAAGTGCTTTAGAGACTTTCAAACCGTCAAACGACGCGCTAGAGCTCAAAATAACTGGTCGGGTAGTTACATTCTCCCCTACTTAAACATACGTTCGTCCTCGAATGTGCCATGAACCGCTCCGAAATTATCCCAAACCAATATTTTACACCTCGTGTACCTACCCGTTCCACCACGACCGATGTGAGCACATTAGCTCGAACCGGATTGAGGATCCTTCCTTTTTCCTTGGCCCACAAGCCTTAGAACCAAATTCTAACATCCAGAATTCTCTACGAGACCTAATTCTAACATACGAACACCGTGTCAATCTCAAACCGTTGAACCAAATATGATCGCGCACCCATGCTAAAACCACACAATGCACCGCATAATTCATATGCCTGTAATAACATCCTCGAACCATAATAGCTATAAATTCACGAAGTTGCCCGTAATATACCTCATAACACATATAGTGAAAAACAAGGCACACAAGATAAATGTAAGGAACCGTACTCAACATCTCACTATTGCGACGTGCAACCCGATCCACACATGACAATCAATAAGGAAATACCCACCATGCCATAATGCTCGTACCCACGAAACACACGTATACCAACAAAAGGTATGCCAAGTGCATAACATTACTCTAGCTACAAGGTCTCAAGCATAACTAAGGTGTAATAAATGTCCTGCATCTCGAGAGCCATATTGCTCATATAACATCACAAGCTACACAGGATCATAACCCGCATGGCATAATAGAGTATCACATAGAATAACTAACGACACGGAAAACATCCAACGTTCGAAGACTCATCCATAAGTAATGTTGTGCTAATTGATCACATACGACCTGGTGTAGAGCATATATTCACATAAGATCTACCAATATATCTCAAGCCAATTTTGATCATCCCATATTGGGACAATAACCTTTCAAGGATCCACAAAGACCCTATTCACGTCACATACGAGTAGTCGTAAAATCCGGAACAAACTTCCACAGTCCATAACCAAAGGAACAAAGCGCCTCTCAGTCATAACCTCTCCCGTTGGCGAAAGTACCAAAATCTCCATACCTAATTTAAATCTCTAATAATCAAATGACACATCACACTTATACGATCTTCTCGTGGGATATTACCCCACAACCTTCCGCACAAGGTAGTAAAATCTGAACATTAGTGGCCATTGACCATGTTATTTCTATAGTGCTAGCCATGCATCCGCATTTCAATACCCAACACTTCTTCCACCAAAACAGGCCATCCTCAGTGTCACGATCCAAACTGATGGGCCGCGACGGGTATCCAGTGCCTTACTCAACCGAGTACCAACATTTCATATCATTCTTATCGTACTGTCATTGGCAAATGGGTCAAATGGGCCGTCATGGGAACATAAGGGAATACTCAATATAAGACGACCCAATTTGACGTAAACAAGTATACATGTGACATAGGGCCTATAAGACCAAAATATCACTAAACATAGGCCGATAAGGCCGTAAAGTCTTTCACGTACGCGATATAGGTCTACAAGCCTCTAAGGATACATAAATGTTATAAAGGTGGGGACAGAGCCCCGCCATACCAATCAACACATTTCTTAATCATACTAACCAATAGCAACTCCGGAGCAAATGGAGCGCACCAACATCTTCCGCTGAGCTGATAGCCTACTTGAAGGACTCTCGACCTATCTATCGGGATCTTCGGCATGAAACACAGCGTCCCCAGGCAAAAGGGACGTCAGTACAAATAATGTACCGAGTATGTAAGGAATGAAAACAAGTAAACAGTAGACATGAGAGAAACATGGAGTAAAAGACTCAACATGTATATCTGAATAGCTATGTGAATCATTTAATATTATAATATCATGCATATGCACATAAATGTCATACCATGCATGGGTATATGTGTTCATAACATCATCAAACCTCTGAGGGCATCCCATCATATCATCTCGGCCACTGTGGGCAAATCATAAACGTATACCAGCTGATCAGGTGGTGGTGC
>AWOL01S0017175.1:28795-79517 GCA_000715115.1 Nicotiana otophora
ATATATATATATATATATATATATATATACACACGCATATATAACGCCATCTGGTCATGGGTCAATGTACATGTATAAATACATGAAATGCATAAGAAATACGTTAATAAGATTTCTCAAAATATCATAAGATCACTATGCCTTTGATTAATATAAGGAAATAAACTTTATCAACTTACGTATTTTCTGAGACTCATGAACAGATGATAGAATAATATGACACATGGGGAATCAAATACATAAGCATCTCTAATATTTCTATGAATAGAGTCATTTATTGAAATTGTGCATTTACTCGTTTCGTTTGTGTCGTATAGATCCTGCCAAAAGAAAGAAGGGATAGCCTTAACATACCTGAACCGATTCTCTTGACAATCCCTCTAACACATGTTAATTGCGACGAAACACGTGACGACAAGATCGGAGTAGGAAAAAATCCGTATGATATTCTTGAGAATGATTGCACCGTACTCCCTTATAGTTACAAAATCTCACGTTGCTCTGAATTGTTGAAGATCTTATCTTGCTTATGTGACTTATATTTGTAACACACAAACATTTACGTCTGAATTTTTATCATATGCATATAAGAATGAGTTTCTGACTTAGGATTCTTCATAATGAATATGTGACTCTCTTTATTAAAGGGATATGACTCAGGTTCTTTAAGAATGAATATATGTCTCTTCTTTATTAAATGGATATGACTCATGTCCTTTAAGACTTACCACATAATATAATGACTAAGAGTCACAATTCATGGGGTGGCTTGCTGCCACGTGGGGGAGGGTCTAATATTATCCAAAGATTTTTAATTAATCTCCCATTAAAAGTCATTAATTACCTAATTATCCACATAATTTAAGAATTACCTCAACTTACTTAAAATACTACTCACTTTTAATACGCTTTATACACCTTACTATCATGGTCATATGGTACCTTGTATGGTACTAGTCCATAAATACTGGGCATTATAGCTCGGACCGTACTTTTTCTCAAAATGTCAAACTTCGACGAAAACTCATTTTCTTTGATTTGCTTACCCTCTCACCTTCACGAATTTACTTATCACTTGGTTGAAATAGCATAATACTTATAATTCCAAAAAAATCTCATTCCCGAGCTTAGGTCAATTTATTTATGGCGTACTTTCACGTACGAAAATATGGGGTGTAATATCATTCCCCCCTTTGGAACATTCCTCCTCGAATGTTGACTGATGCACTTATCATTCTCATAACCCATGGCTCTTGCGAATACTTTAGTACTCCTCTTGCCATCTAGGTAACATTTCTGTGAATGAATCCCAAACGCCAGGGCATTCCCCCCTTTAGGCCTCTTTCTCACACCACGACTCGTGGTCGGAATTATTCCAATCTTGTAATTGTTGCTATATTCTGTCATGCAGCCTGTACGACTTTTTCCTTGTATGTGCGCCTATGCGACTCTCTCTCCTTTTTCCTCTAGTTTTTAGCCAATCTCTAGGCCTCACTTTGTAAGAATATACATAGCTTGATAAGATGTCTCTCGGGGCATCTATAGGTATACTGAAGTTCTTTGCTCGATACTTTGTTGAACTAACGAATATTGCTATATCTTATTTCATAGACCCGGTTATCCATTCGTATAACTTTATTGCATCTAGGTAGGTCATATTATACCATAACGCTTACTTCGATTTATCATTACTGAAGTCTGCTACCGAACTCCAGGTTACTTTCGTTGCTTATTCCATATGTATAAATCTAAGTCCTTTAATGCTTCCTCATTACTGTTCATCTTAAGAATGACAGCCTAATCTCATCTCATACTTTGTGACTTTTGTCCATCCATTGTTGATTCACCTCAATATATTGATCTATAATATACCACTGATAACATGAAACTTCTTACGTAATACCGTGCCACTAGGGCTTGCGTTGCATCGAGAAATATCTGAAGTGATTTTCCTGATCCACTTAGCGGTGATACTGTACTTCAATAACCATATTTTATAGCATCCCAATGTGATTCACTTATGTGGGTATTTTAATCCTGTAGAATTCATCGAATCATTACTCAATCGAAGGACTAAATGTCATCCTGGAATATCAAGCGAGACAGCACATCGTCTCTAACTCTTCTTTACTCTCTTGACTAGATCTCTCGATACCTAGAAACCATAGGTTGGAAGATATGCCACTGACGATGCCGCTACCGTTCCTGGATACTGAATCCCAACGCTTCTAACCTTCTATCTGTAGTATGGATTATTCACAACCTTCTACATTTGAGTATCTCATACGTTGTTCACCTTTACCTTACTTACCTTAAAATCGTGCATCACATCTTCTATCTCTTTCATGACCTCGCTTTAACAAAGGTATAATTCACATTCACAACTTGAAGCTCTATTATAATACTTGCACCTCTGGTGCATACACAATCCGGTGAGAGCTTCATACTGACTTCTTATAAGGCTAGTACTCTTCTGACTGGCTTTATCGTAGAGCCATTATAGAATATGGCTATTGTAATATCTCTCTTGTACCTCTAATATTTAAGAGTGATCATGCAATGTTCTCAATCCCGAGGTTTATAATTTTCTGGGTCCAATAATCAGACTCCTAATTTACTTAGTTGGTGTAACTCTTTAGTTTCCTCTTCCCTCTGATCAACCTTTATGTAGGCTTAAGATATCTTCCGATCTGCGACTCATGGTATGAGTTATTACTTTAGCCTTTCATAAGTGCTATGGAATATCCGTGATACCATCATCTAACAATTCAATCCCTTGTCTATGACCTGGACTCAATTCTTTCTTTTAACTTATACCAGAGTATTCTACGACTGTATGATTGTCAACATATATGCTGCATGGATAATACTCATAAATCTTGAGCGCATTCATAGCGTAACTCACTCTGGATCATTGATCGAATAATTTCTTTCGTTCCTTTTCAGCTTTCTTTAAACGTAAGATATTACCTTTCCTGGTCTTTCTGCCCCCTTGTTGTGTGCATACTTAGCTTATCTTAGTTCCCACGCATGCCGGAGTTTTAGTGCAACTCATATGATCTCGAATCCTACTTTTGATTTTTACTCCCCGTTCATTAGCCACGGTAGGTGCCACTTTCTTATGGAGTGCATACAATTTTGTAGTGAGACTGTTTTTACATGACCATTTCCTCTTTAGGTCACTGTGCTTAGGTTGAAGCCTTCTTCCTTATTTCCTCAGCTAGTCTTTCATTGTAGTACTTAGGGAAGACCTTCTGACTCTTGTAAAGCTACGAGCTTATTACATCGTATACTTGACATAATTTTTGATGTTCTTCCTTACCTATAATTATCCGTAATTACTTATTTTCACGCCTTTGTGCTTGTAGGGTTGCTCCTAAACTGAAGTTTTGACTGTCTTCTCAGTGACATTCTCTTTTATTTGCCTTTAACTATCCCAACTCCTATCTGAATATATCTCAAGGATCACGATATCATATATGCGAGACTGAATTCCCATGTTGGGGTTCACTATGTTTTATCTTGAACGATCTGTTGATTTGTCTGTCACCTCTTATCTAGCCATAACTAGACTCTTCCTGAATCAACTACTAATTGCTCGTTGGTCTATTTTCATATCTGCATTCTGCGTAATACCTCTTGGGTTATTCCCTTTGTCTTAACTTACGTCTTGCACTGGCTCTTTATTTATCAATAACATCTCAGGTAGGAACCCTTACTTCCTTTCCTTGACATCGTGTTTGCATAATGTTCTGGAATCGTAGCATATCTGCAGGATTTGAATCAGTGCAATCTCATTCCTTTTCTCATTTTTATCGCATTCTTTTACCATTCCATAGTTACTAGAACCGCTTAATTCTGACTTAATGTCACATCACTCCATATTCCCCTCTTTAGGAGAGCATTAAGATTTAGTGTTACGATGATCTACATATAGATGTTTTACCTTCTCATCTTTGGCATCTTTTCACATCATCGATGATCCTTACTCGCCTCGCGGTAATCCATCTATACCAAGGATGACGAAATTCCTCACTCGCGAGGGTGACACTTAGTGTAACTAGCACATATAGTACCTTAAGCTTAACTTTAATCACATTGCTTGCTTTAGGGAAGCGTCTTCCTGAATGACCTTTAAAGGGTATTCTTCTGTCGTCTATTCTATTATCGCTGGGATGCAATCTCTGAAATTCTCATGATGCTGACTATTACTCAGTCCTTAGTTCATGCTTAGTTTATCTTGTTCATTAGTCCATGTTGATTTCTTATTACTCTGGGGTCTAACTTTTCCTTTTGGTAGTCGTATTGGAGTCACGAACGTATTTCTCGAAATGAGGATATGACTTTATGGCCTATACTCTTTTGTTGTCTCAAGGCCTGTCACCTCTCGTCCTTTCCTTCACTTGACTATAGATTCTGTAATACTGCCATCTTTTTGATCTACCATTGTCATACGTGTATCATATCTTACTCATAATGCTTCATTAACTCTCTTCTTATTCCCCGCTAACATTTATGTCTATCACTTTATTTTGAAAACTCGAACAAGGCATTCTTTTGCTTTTAGCTCCCCTTGCTCCATCTACTGGCTCTTTGGATTGCCTAACATTCTTTCTCCACTAGGGATGGGAGCTACACTAAGGTAATATTTATCCCTTCAAGGCTTCCAGTGCCTATCTTTGTAGTATTCATATCTAGTTGTACTATTTTAGAGTGCACCTTCTGGGTGTTTCACAAGGAGATCTATTAGCACATTTGCAATATCCTTCGGAAATGTCAGCTAACGCTAATAATCCATCCACCATTTTGGGTTACCCTAACCCCAGTTAGATCCTGACATCCTGCCTTCTCTTATACTAATTTTGTTATCCCCCACAGGACATAAATGAGATGGGTGTGGCCAATTGTACATACCTCTGTCATTGTTGAAGGTAACCAAAAGGCTTATATTCTTCTTTGATAATCTTCATTAGCTGGGTAGCTCGTACCCTTTTTCATCTTGCTTCTTTTACTTGCTAAAACTTGTATCTACCTTTTTACCATAAGAGTGGATAGATATTTTTGCCTTAGGGATCCTTATCAAGAAGTTTTACACATCTTAGTACACACATGATCTGCTGAAAACCTCACATTTACTCATCATAAGCATCATGAAAAATCGAGTTCCTCTGATTCAATTCTTCCATAGCTATATCTCTTACTAAACGTCTTTCTAGATGTAGGCACCGTCGTATTATGAATAAGATAGAGTTTAGGAAATTGAGTTCTTACAATCGAGCTCTACCACACGATCTAGAGTAAGAAGAAAGAGTGACAATCCTAAATGCCCTGTAGCCTCCTACTTATAAGTGCGGTGCACAACACACCCATAAACAAGACTCTACTAGACACGGTTTGTAGACTCTCTAGGACAGAACTACTCTGATACCACTTTTATCACGACCCAAACCGATGGGCCGTGACGGGCACCCAGTGCCTTACTCAACCGAGTACCAACATTTCATATCATTCTTATCGTACTATCATTGGCAAATGGTCCAAACCGGTCGTCATGGCTAACCGGAATAAACATAAGGGAATACTCAATATAAGACTACTCAATTTGACATAAACAAGTATATATGTGACATAGGGCCTATAAGACCAAACTTTCACTGAACATAGGTCGATAAGTCCGTAAAATCTTTCACGTACACGATATATGTCTACAAGCCTCTAAGGATACATAAATGTTATAAAGGTCGGGACAGAGCCTCGCCATACCAATCAACACATTTCCTAATCATACTGACCAATAGCAACTCCGGAGCAAATGGAGCGCACCAATATCTTCCACTGAGCTAATAGCCTATTTGGAGGACTCTCGACCTGTCTATCGGGATCTACAGGCATGAAACTCAGTGTCCCCAGGCAAAAGGGATGTCGGTACAAATAATGTACCGAGTATGTAAGGAATAAAAATAAGTAAACAATAGATATGAGAAAAACATGGAGTAAAAGGCTCAACATATATATCTTAATAGCTCTGTGAATCATTTAATATTATAATATCATGCATATGCACATAAATGTCATACCATGCATGGGTATATGTGTTCATAACATCATCAGGCTTCTGAGGGCATCCCATCATATCATCTCGGCCACTGTGGGCAAATCATCAACGTATACCAGCTGATGAGGTGGTNCCTTAGATTAATATAAGGAAATAAACTTTATCAACTTACATATTTTCTGAGACTCATGAACAGATGATAGAATAATATGATACATGGGGAATCAAGAATATAAGCATCTCTAGTATTTCTATGAATAGAGTCATTTATGAAAATTGTGCATTTGCTCGTTTCGTTTGTGTCATATAGATCATGCCAAAAGAAAGAAGGGATAGCCTTAACATACCTGAATCGATTCTCTTGACAATCCCTCTAACACACGTTAATTGAGACGAAACACGTGACGGCAAGATCGGAGTAGAAAAAAATCCGTATGATATTCTTGAGAAAGATTGCACCGTACTCCCTTATAGTTACAAAATCTCACGTTGCTCTGAATTGTTGAAGATCTTATCTTGCTTATGAGACTTACATTTGTAACACACAAACATTTAAGTCTGAATTCTTATCACATGCATATAAGAATGAGTTTCTGACTTACGATTCTTCATAATGAATATGTGACTCTCTTTATTAAAGGGATATGACTCAGGTTCTTTAAGAATGAATATATGTCTCTTCTTTATTAAATGGATATGACTCATGTCCTTTAAGACTTGCCACATAATACAATGACTAAGAGTCACAATTCTTGGTGTGGATGGCTGCCACGTGGGGGAGGGTCTAATATTATCCAAAAATTTTTAATTAATCTCCCACTAAAAGTCATTAATTACCCAGTTATCCACATAATTTAAGAATTACCTCAACTTACTTAAAATACTACTCATTTTTAATACACTTTATATACCTTATTATCATGGCCATATGGTACCTTGTATGGTACTAGTCCATAAATATCGGATATTATAGCTCGGACCATATTTTTTCTCAAAATGTCAAACTTCGACGAAAACTCATTTTCTTCGATTTGCTTACCCTCTCACCTTCACGAATTTACTTATCACTTGGTTGAAATAGCATAATACTTATAATTCCAAAAAAATCTCATTCCCGAGCTTACGTCAATTTATTTATGGCGTACGTTCACGTACGAAAATATGCGGTGTAACACTCATGCTGCCCAAAAATAGTGTGAGCATACTCTAAACATCTGAAAATCCTCCCCCGCTCCTCCGAGCTCGTGACATTCTTATCAAAACCGAACCACAACCTTGATCCTCAACTTCCAATTTCCATACCTCTCACTGCACTTATCATGCTGCTACGTGATAAACCCTAAACCACCAGTAGAATAAACACTTCATCGGCTAGAACCCCTTTCACTCCACTTGTTTCAGAAGAACAATTGCATCACGCAACCGAATTCCCATAACCACAGAAGATGCAAACCTCAGGTCGTAGTCTAAACTGCCATAACTCTTCTGGGATCCATTTACACATCACATAACCATCAGAATCAAATACCTCCAAATCAATCAAATCATGGAGGTTGTCAACCCTGCACGTACAGCCACAAATCACATGTATAGTCTTACCACACCGAAGGAACTGACCCTTCCTTTAACCATGTTGATTCAACCTACTACTAACTGTCTCAACTTCTTCAATTTACTCTTGATTTGCCTTTGAAATAATAATTCCATTCAAATACATAACGGACCTCAAACAACACTCATCCCGAGTGACCCAAATCACAAGACTACCTCGTCTTCATATCCATGAGCCATCTCATACCCTCCTCATACACTCAATAATATTTCTAATTAATACACCCGTTCTGAAAGACCTTCTGTGAATCCGAATTTTTTTCCTCCATCTCTCGAACATCGTATCGCAGACTCGGTGACATTCATAGAAATAATCTAAGTCTCTTTCACACCTAGCTGCAAAACTAATTCCTTAGCCATACGACAAATTTGAAAATCCTTAAGCACCGCACTTTACTTCTGGAACCCACTAGAACTAGTGTTAAACATCACCCACTCTGACCTGGTCCCGAGTACATAACCAAACACTGGTGCTCCGTTAGCACATGAACACTTCCAAAGAAGCAACCCGATGAGTTCTTTTCCTTGTACATCACATCCACCAGAAGCATAAACTCTGAGCCATCCCAACACCTGCACATGAATTGATAAGGTGAGATGTAGCACACATTCCTCAAGTCCTTTGTCCGAATTACCCCTGATGTTTCCTTTTCTTGGTCATAATTAATCTACCAATGCACCGACAACCAGAAACTGCAAAGGCACACAACCATGTGACCCAATCGTAAACGGTAGGCTCCCCCACTTAGCTTTACACTACAATCACATAGATCCAAACCCCACTACGACTTCTTCTTCCCAGTTACCATGATCCCACACCGTTACTCGGCCAGCTTCTCGCGATCTCTTGTTGCACCAACCATACACATCCCAAGTTATCAGCCACCATCGCACGCTTAACCTCCTAGGAGTCATACCGTCTTATTCAAGCGACCCAAGCTCACATCGCAATACATGCATACCATGTTGGGCATAAAGTAGAACTCTTCGTAAGAACCTCATCAAAACCACGCAACATCTAACCTGCTCATAGGACATAGCCCACCTATGTGACCTCATATGAACCTCCTCCAATGTCATTGTTATAGTTACATCCATCCTGAAATCAATTAATCTCCCTGGGTCCACACTGACCTGCCAGTCGTAGAATCCTTTCATTCTTTAACACCACCCGAAGGCCCCCGCATTAGGTTTGAAACTCGAAGTTGTATTGTATCCAAAACAATGATCGAATACTCATATTTTTCTACATCCCTATCAAGCCCTTCTCGTTGCATTCAAAATTCCTAAGCACAGAGACCACCTCAGGGATCATCTCCCTCGAATCATCAACATTAGAGACGCTGATTCGATCTTGAAACCGCAACACACAACCATCTCTGATAACTTCTTCTTAAGCACCATCTCTCACCACCATGCCCAGAGGCAAACAAATGAAGACCAACATGTCGATGAGCCTCAATGCGTTTAATCAAGGACGTCGACACCACGATATTAACAAGAATTCCACCAAATTTGGAGATATCAAATCTAGACCATAAGCAATACCAACACTGGGCCGAAATGATAGAATACTCCTCTACAAGACAACGATAATGGTCCGACCACATCCGCAGGGAAAAGCATCCTGCAGCGCATCTGTAGCATCTTCACAACTCGTCGATGCTCAATGACAACAAATGCCCGCCGTCGCGTACGAATGAGTAGGAAGGAACCAAAAGCACAAGCTTCACCGAAATCAAGTAGCACGATGAGTAATCAAGGAAGGGAAATTCTCCTAACAGCCATGTAGCCTATCGAAGATAAGTACAGACGTCTTTATACCGATCCGTAAGACTCTACTAGACTTGCTCATGACTCCTGAGACATAAGTGAACCTAGTACTCTAATACCAAGCTGTCATGACCTAAAATCTACTATAGGTCATGATGAAACCCAACTTCGCTGTTAGGCAAGCCAACGGTGAACTACCAACTTAATTGTTCATTTTATTATTTCTGAAATCATGAATCTTATTAGATAGAGAGATCGATCCGTCAAAAATTGTAGATGCATATGATTTAAGTAAAATATAAGGTAAAAGTGTCTCAATGGTAAGCAAAATCATAAACAAATTCTAGAACACACCAAAACTTGGTGTCACAAGTGCATGAACATCTACTAGAAAGTATATTAACAATACAACATCTGTCGGGAATACAAGATAGATAGGATAATGTAAATAATTATGATGGAGACTCTGTATGCTACGGATCGTAACATGGGATGCAGTTCATCGTAAAGTCCCTGCAATAGCTGTGTCTTTGCGCCCAAAAGACCACCAGAAATATATACCTGCACAATAAGTGCATAAGTGTAGCATGTGTACGTAAATCAACGCGTACCTAGTAAGTATCTAGCCTAACTCCGGAGAAAAAGTAACGAGAGTTCGACATCGACACTTACTAGTGGTCCAATAAATCAAGTACAATAGAAAGTAAACAAGTACGAAGTATGGTAATTAAACAGTGAAAACAAATATAGGTACATAATACGATCCTCATCTGAACAGTAAGCCCAAGTCCTCAAATATCGGTTACCTCCTCAAATGGAGTATATAATATGGTCCCCACCAGATAGGTCATCACAACTCAAGTCAATATTACGCACGATTCTTCCAAGACGAACAACCCGATCCCATAAGAGTATTTCATGAAGTTGCTGAGGCGAACGGCCCGATCCCTTAGGAGTGTGATACATGATAATGCCGAGGCGAACGACCCGATCCCATAAGAGTGTGTTACCTGATACTGGCGAGGTAAACGGCCCAATCCCAAAGAGTGTGTTACATTATACTGCCAAGGCGAACAACCTGATTCCATAAGAGTGTGGTACAATATCCTACCGAGACGAACGACCCGATCTCATAAGAGTGTTTCATGAAGCTGCCAAGGTGAACGATCCGATCCCATTAGAATATGAAGCTTTTTACGGGTGTTTTACCTCATTCACAAATACATGTGTGAGTTATGAGATTCAAGAAAAAATTTCGATGGATACGCACAATACGGAAGAAATCAGTAAGGGAAGTACAGATTCTGCGGGTGAACAACTAGTTCGTCAAGTATATAAAATAGTGAGTCCATTAATTTACGAGAGTCTAGTCTCAGGTCATAATGCGAATTAAAGCAATTGAACATGCAAGAATAACGCAAATAATACAATTAAAGCATGGCGTGAGTCTAAGTCTACCCGGACATAATCAGGAATTCTAGTATACGCACGGACACTAGTCATCTCATACGTGCGTGGCTCCCACAACATGTAGCACATAACAAATATAACACCTACGGGGTAATTTTCCCCTCACAAGGTTAGACATAAGACTAACCTCGCTCCGAAGTTCTATAACTGGCTCCAACGCCTCTCGAACACCTCAAACCGATGCACATCGACCCGAAACTAGTCAAACAACGTGAAAGCTAATAAAAACATACTCCAACACTCATAATTAATCAATTTATAATAAATTCCCAACTCCGCTCGGAAAGCCAACAAAGTCAACCCTCGGGCCCACATGCCCGGATTCTGAAAATTTTTGTAAATAAATGTTATTCTTAACCTCACGAGTCCATACATGCATTTTGTTTAAAAGTCCGAGTTCAAATCGACTCTCAACACTCAAATTCTTATTTCTCAAAACATAGCTAAAGTTTCTTAAAATTTCACTTTGATTCTCCTAATTTTGATGTTAAATCCCATATATAATCATGTAAAATAGTTAAAAATTGAACAAAATTACTTATCCAAAGATTATAGACGAAAATCCCTCTTCAAAATCGCCCCCTGCCAAGCCTAGGGTTCCAAAAATAAGAGAATATCTCCAAAATCCTGTCTCTCAGCCCTTTTATCAGGTGCAGATATCGCATTTGTGAGCCCTCGCAATTGCGGATAAGTGTTCGCAATTCTAAACCAAGGAAAAATCTATAGGCTTCTCAATTGCGACAAATGTTCGCAATTGCGAACCAAGGCAAAAATCTACAATCTTCGCAATTGCTAAGGGAATTTCGCTATTGCGATACCTGAGCACCAGCAACACCAGCAATCTTTCCTGACATGGAAATTGGCATAACTCTCTCATACGATATTAAAATTCGATGATTCTTATTGCTATGACTCCGTAATTATGATACGGGTCTAATGGTTCAATCAAATCATAACTAAAAGGTTGTTTTCTCAATATAGTATCTTTTATACCCAAGCAAACGACGCCAAAACATCAAATAAGAGCGCGACACAACCCAAACATATCTGAAACACACCCGAGGCTCCCGAGACCCTTTCCAATCACACAAACCAGTCTAAGTACATAACACAAACTCGCCCGTGCGATAAAAATACCAAAATGATCTCTAGAATCTCGAATTGGACGCCAAAACGCATAAGAATTGTAATGAACTTCAAGAATTTCTAGAATTGCAACCAAGCGTCCGAACCACATCAAATCAATTTCAAATGATACCAAATTTTTCAGACAAGTCCCAAATGACGAAACGGACCTATTTTAAATCTCGAAACCAAAATCCGAACCCGATAGCCTTAAAGTCAAACCATGGTCAAACTTAGGAAAATTTCAAACCTTTAAATGCCAACTTTCCACAATAAGTGCTGAAATACTCCTGGACCACTCGATACTCAACTCGAACATATGCCTATGTCCGAAATTATCATACAAACCTATTAGAACCTCCAAATCCTGATTTCGAGATCGTTTACTCAAAAGTCAAATCTTGGTAAACTCTTCCAACTTAAAGCTTCCGAATTAAGAATTATTCTTCCAATCAATCCCGAACTTTCCGAAAATTGAAACCGACCACACGTACAAGTCATATACATGAAGTGAAGCTGTTTAAGGCTTCAAACTATCGAACAATGCGCTAGAGCTCAAAACGACCAATCGGGTCATTATAAAAGGCCTCCTGAGAGAAGGGCCCTGTAAAATACAATTAAAAATAGAAAAGTGCAATACATGTGAACTAAAGAAGTAGTTTGTGCACAGAAATTACGTTAAAATGAAAAGATGGAACTTAGAGCATATTGTGCAATGTCATATTAGAACTGAGGATTAGGGACCTGGTAGATATGACTTTTACCTTATATCTATTAGGTAAAGTTATTAGAAAATGTGTGGTTAAAGGTTTGAGGTTGTGAAGAAGATGCTTGTGAGGGGTCATATGATTTGTCACACCAGAATCACGATCCAAGGATTTATAACTAAATTTGATACTACGGATACATGAAATACAACATAATGAACCTCAAGGTGGTTATACACACCTGCAAAGTTGGCAAATCTTGTGTTGTCAGTAGCAATGCTGTCAGGATGAGAGATAGGAAAAATGTAGACATGCTGGAGCAAGGTCATAAGATGTTGATATTATTCCTTGGTAAATCCACGAGCAACAACATCAGATGGACTGGGATTGAGAAAGCTATAACTTGGACTAGAACTCTCAGATTGAAAACAAATTGCAAATCTCCTACTTTTTGTAAACTTGAAATCTGAAAAAACAACATGCAGCCTGTAGCATTTATTAATGGTGTGCCCAGATTTTTTACTGTATTTGCATGTCATATTAGGAGATGGACCAGAAGTTTTCGTTGACTCAAACTGAACCCTCTGATTGAAAACTCTATGGTTGTTGATAGGACTAGTTGCAACAGTAAAAGAGGCAAAATCATTTAAAAAGCTGGGAATGGGAGCAGAAGTCTAATTATGTTTATTCATCATGCTTAAGCATAGAGTATGCTTTACTCAAGGAAGGAAGGGATGGCATCATCAGAATATTGCTTTTACAGGTGGAGTATGATTCATTTAAACCACTAAGGAACTGATATATCTTCTGCTCCTCAGTGAACTTAGGTAATGCTCCACAAGAACACACTGGTCTAACATAAGCAGTGCTAAGTTCATCCTAGAGACCTCTCAGTTTAGTGAAGTAGGTTGCAATATCTAAGGATCCTTGAGAAGCCGCACTAATTTCTCTTTGGATCTGGATATACTTAGAACCATTTGAAGTATCAAACCTTTCATTAATATCAGTTCAGATGTCCTTAGCAGTATCAAAGCACACTACACTATTTGCTATGCCCTAGACAATGAATTAGTTATCCATATCATTGCATCATTACCAAAATTGATAGTAAGGCAAATCAACTTGTGGTTTGGATACCCTACCAGTAATGAGATCTAGCTTATTTTTGGCAGAAAGTGGAGTCAATATATTTTTACGCCTATTAACAAAATCAGTTTCATCAAATAGGGGAAACACCAGATGAGTACTCGGATTATCCGAGGAATATACATAAAAGAGATGAGAAATCGGAATAGTGAAATCATCAAAACCCCCAATTGTAGAAGATGAAAACTTTAGGACTACCCATATTGAAACCCTAGATATGTAAAGTTTGTAGACAAACCATAGGTAGGACAAGTTCGAGTAATATTTGACAGGAATGTTATAATAGAAAGAGTAATTGTCCTTCTTTGGGACCTAAAGGAGTAAAAGCCTTGAAATTTGTCGAGAAAAACAGCAACAAGGTGCAACCGACCACCAATCGAGCAAAACACCACCACTACCGTAAATTGACCCAAACGTGTCAGAGAACCACTGTAGGAGACTGTAAAGTGTCTACTGAAACCCATGAATCTGCGGATACCTAGCGAAATCGAATACCAAAAAAACTGACGAAGAAGAAATCTCCGATGGAAGTCGACGAAACTACTGTCGATCGAAAGAGCGGAGCCAAAATCGACGGATGTTAGGCTCTGATACCATGTTAATGTGAGAAATCATTTCACAATTTGGAAATGAAACGAGAACAACATAAACCCTAACAGTAATGAAAAGAGGGAGAAGAGAGAAGACAAAAGGAGGAAAAATATCTGTTATCTCATTATTTCTAGAATGATCCAATGTACGTATATTTATAATACAAATGAAATGAATATACTGAAAAATATAAATTTGGGTCGGGTATACAATTGGGCCGCCTCATGTTCAACTAAAACTATTGAGGCCCAATATTATCAATAAAATATTTGTAGGATGTTTGCATGAGAGAAAGATTAAGAGAAAAGATCTTCTATAGCCCCTGAAAATTTTATTAGCTTATGTTTTCTCCCATGGACCCAAAATAGTCTTTAGGCCCAATTTATTGACAAATTGTAGCCACTATTCCCAATGCACTTCTCCCCTTTTCAGTCTCTTATTCTCCCTCCCCCCCTTCCCCCCTCTCTCTCTTCTCATATTCTCCTTCTTCAATCTACCGGTGACTTTTATCTTTCCCTCCCTTCTTATCTTTTCCCTTCTTCACTCCCTCCTTTTTTTTTCTCATATAGCAACACCAATACACATCTTTTTAAAAAATTTCTTTTTGCTTAGAGATCTCCTCCTCCTTTACTTAGACGTAAAAATATCTACCTTCTTTGAGTAATTTCCGACAAAAGTCTTGCGGTGGTTCCCAACTTCTTCACTTTCTGACCACTTTCAGATATAATATTGCATGATATTTTTTCAGATGAATTTTACAATAAGATGAAAAATGGAAAAAATAAAATAGTCATGGCCAGAGAAAAGCTTTTTTCCAGCCAGGTTCGCTATCCTCCATTGCCGTCAATGCTCTTTTATTTATACATTGTGTAATCATTGTATAATAATGGTATAATATGGTGTATAATCAGTGTGTATATATTTTACATTAATAATACATTTATTATACACGTATTATATAAAACTGAGCGTGAAAGATTACAGTAGCTATATTGAGTATTGAAAATATTGTATGTAATATGTATATATTATGTATGCACATTTATATGAAAGGTGTATTTATACTGATATAATGCATATACACTTTTTATACAAATTCAGTGTTCATATAATTTTGTATATATTTTGTATATAAAGTATATAATAGTATATAATGTATATATGCAGTACACATAGAATTTATAATTGTATATAAAGTAAATAATTAATATATCTTTCGTATATAAAGTGTACAATTTTTCTCTCATAAATACTCTCAATCTTTCTTTCTTTTTCTCTTTTAGATCTTATTTCTTTAAGTTCAATTTGTCTGTTAATATTGTTTTTTGTTTTTTCTTCATCTCACTCTTCCTCCCCCCCAAGTCCTTAATTCTTTAGGTTTGGTGGTAGAATTGGGGTAGATGAGACTGGTCTAGGGGTGCGTGAGTCTGTTTTTTGATGATCTATTTTTTGGGATATGGGTAGGGCGGTGCGGTGGCAGCAGTACGTGGAGGTGGTGCCGTGACGGTAACGGCGGCTGTGCAATAGCGGCAGGGCAATGGTGGAGCTTTTTTGTATGGTTGTCTGATAAATGGTGGAAAAGGAAAAGTAGAAGCGGTAGGATTGGTGGAATTTGGGCTGATCATTCTAATAGTTTTTAGGCTACTAAATGTATCTAAAATTTTGTGGCTACGAGATGATATAAGTTTGCAGCTAGTGGTTACAAATTAATTTTGCTCAAAAATTAATCCCGAGATTCAGCTTTTCAATAAAATATGTAGTATTATATCAGATAGGACATAATCACTCAATCAGATATCATTTGGTTAAGATTGATTACGTTGTTAGTGCTTTTTGAGTATAATATCAACCATATAAAATATTAAAATATATAAACACTGTCTTGGTGTACAATACTCAAAGTTGTCGATGGGTAAATAAACTAACAACAACTATGTATCGATTTCATTACTTGGTAAGGACTCTATACAAATTCTAGACAGTGAGTGTGTAAGCTCAATTATTCCACCTTCACCTACTCTCCCCACTTTAGTGTTCATCTGTTCTACTTTTATATCCAACTTATCTGTTTGCCTATATTTTTTAAATATTTTTTTGAAAAGATTTTTGACAAAGAGTTTGTTAGGTGTCTGAATAATTCTATGTTTTATTCTATTTAAAGAAAAAAACACATAGAAAATGTGTCGAGACAGTCTTTAAATTAAAAGGTTTACTAAACAAACACAATTAAGAACAAAATTCACGAATTTTATAGTAATAACTTGCATAGACAAATATCACAGTAAATTTTAATAACCAATTTTATAATAATGTGAAAAATAGAAAATGATTTTTTGGCTAAAGATATATATATATAAAAGGCCCAAACGTGCAATTTTTGAGGGTTTTGAGTTTTGACCGCTATTTAAAGTATATTGACATATAATATATTATTTGGTAAAACATACATGACTAGCTCTTGATGTATATGATTTTCTGCTCGTACTCTGTCAAATTATAATAAAGTTTAAGATATCGTCCCACAAAGATTGAAACCACCTAGGCTACAGATTCGTATTGTCTTTATCACTATTTGAGATAATTAAATTAGTGAAAGGAGTTGTTCTTAAGAATGTCAAATAAAAAAAATTGGTTTATTAAATATAAATAGAGGTTGGAATATTTTGAATCAGCAAGATAAAATCATTATAATAAGAACAAAATTCTATTATTTATTTTTTTGTTTAATGAAATGATTGTTTATTTCTAATTCAAATAAATCACATAAAAGTAATCAATTAATACACCTCTTTCTATTAGTGTAGTCAATCGATTAAGAGTTCAACAAACACCTTGTTTAAAGAATGATCACTTATTTCTAAATAATCACTCTACATAACAGTAATATATAAATAGCACCGCTCACGCTTAGTGTTATTAATTTATTGACAGTTAGTGACATTAAACAATAATTGACTAATAACACATCCAATTAAAGTAATGGCTTCAAACAAGAATTATCTTAGTTGAGTGCACCAAGTAAGAAAAAGCCTCTTTCGATTAGCCTTTGCTAAATCAATAAACTTGTTTAAATCTTTCTCTTCTCCCGAATAACAAATAAAGTAACAAGATAAAGATTTTAGTAAGTGTATATAATCATATCAATAATTGATATAATCAATATCAAATACCTTGGTATATAGAGATAATAAAGAGAAAATCTCAACATAAGAAGATAATTATTATAATACTTTTATTTAGCTTCATCTAGCATCCCAACCAAAGAAAATTACTCCATTATGGAAAAAAGTTTTAAAAAAAAATACCACCTACAATAAAAGAAATAACTTTTAAAACTAAAACAAAGCCAATATTAAAATTGTTATTCTCTACACAAGAATGGTTCCTGGCTTCCACCGAAAAGTCATGCCTATTTATATGAAATTATGCCCGTAAAATTCTCAGGGATGTCATACTGGATTGGGGATGACATCCTAGCTCTTGAATCAATTTCTTCCGGGTGCCTCTTTCCACTGATGATATCCTTAAAATGGAGGAGGACATCCTTGAATTGGGGATGCCATCCTTGGCCTTTTTGTTATCTCTGCTTGAACACTCTTCTTTCTTCTCTTTTTCTTTTCTTTTCTTTTCCGGTAACATTTATTAACAATTTGTACAAATATTAAATAAAAAGTCATATCTATAAATAAAGTATTTATTTATTTAATATAATATATACCTAAAAATATACATAATATATACTTACCAATACACAAAGGGAAAAAATCGACTAAAAGATTGTCTTGATTTGTCTTATTCTTACTTTATTCTCATTTTTATTTAAGAAAAAAGGAAAAAGGAGAATAGAAGAAATACTAACATATGTATGGACTAATGGCCCACATTAGTAGCTTTAGTAGATACATATAATGATTACCTTTAGTAGCTATCATTTTCTGCATTGGAGAATGTATAGTTTATTTTTAGAGAAAAAAAGTAGTGAGAGATTGAAATTCACTTCATGTTAAGTCAAAGGATACCTTTGTCTTATCACTCCCATTCTTGACATTTTTGATAAATTTTTTCTTGACACAACAATTTATTCTATCCAGAAAGAGTTCACTTACAGATGGCCTGATGGCCCATTCAGATTCCTAAAAGTTCCAAAAGGAACTCGAAGGACGTTTCAAATAGTCTTTTGTGCAAAGGGTGACTTGCACAAATTAGGGGTTCAGATCGATCGGTTATTTTATAAAATTTGTATCATATCAATTTTTCGGTTATTCTGTTATGTATAACCAAAAATAGACTTTTCGAAACTGTCCCAATCATGTCAGTGTCTCTTCGATATCGGTACGGTTCGGTTAATTTTCGATTTTTAAGTCATGTAAAAGTCACTAGTAGAAGTAAAATGTAATAACAAATAGATTTTTATAGGACTTAGCAAATCTCTCTAGATATTTTTACTGTTCAAATGGTGATGAATTAAGAAAACATAAAAAATGGCTAGAGTTAGATCTATCAATTATTCTACATGAGCGTAAAAGAAACTAAGCAAAGATAAAGAAAATATAATCACACGAGTGAAAGGATATTAACCTATTTGGGACTCAATAATACAGTCTATGAAAGATTAAATATTCAAAAAAATAAATTTAAATCATACAAAAGGAAATATATTCAATACATTGTAGTTTGCTACTCATAATTATTAGAATACCTTGTGTCTTGTTAGTGAATATGTTAAAAATAATTTAGTTTCAATAGGAGTAGTATAATAGGTTTGAGAATTAGGATTTTGAGTTTTAATTACTTGTTGTCTTATAACCATTTTCATAAAAGGCCCAAGAAAAATTTTAATGCTTTATTATTTTTAAACTTAATATATAAATATATTTTTTACATGTAAATTTATTCGGTACGGTTCAATATTTTTTCGGTTTATTTTTATTAAATTAAAAACCTACCCTAATTATCGGTACGATTATAGATTTATATAAAAATCTATATTTTTATTTTAAAAACCTAAAAATCAATTCGGTAAGGTACGGTTCGGTCCGTTTAGTCGATTTTTAAATATACATTGACGCCCCTAGCACAAATAGGATCATTCGATGCCACAATTAATATTTATTTGATCCAGGAAAGAAAAATCTTAAAAAATTAGCCTTCAGCCAAAAATTTGGGAAGCCCTTATGGTAATCGCCAAAATTTTCATATGGTGAACCAGAATTTTTCACATGGTGATCATAAGGTTTTGCTATAAAATATGATAATCGTCAAAATTATTCATATGGTGATCGCCATAATTCCCATAAAATATAGCAATGACCAGAATTTTTCATATAGGAAAATTATGGCTACTGCCAGAAGCGCTTCCCCAAATTCTAGTTGAAGGCTATTTTCCTAATACTTTTCTTATCATGGTCAAATTATTAATAATGGTCCTAAAAAGGTCCACCCAGTCTAATTTCCGAAATTTATAACTCTTTGATGTTCTTAAAATTAATAAGTACCTACTATTATTTTTTAAAGTTTTGATGAATTCATGTCATACAACGTTTCCGGGATAGGCCATTTATACCAAAAAAGTTGAATTAGAACACCTATGATGGCTGAGAATATTCTACTTTAACTATCAATACTTCGAAGAAGTTTTCGTTTGGTGTATATTTTGTTTACTTACGCAATAAGAAATTGATATATGTTCTACCGGCATAATTTAATAAAATAGGTCATCAATTATGTACTATACGGATAAGCTAAAATTATTTATTACATGCTAGAAAATAGTAATGTATGAATGCGACTCTTATACGCTTGCGAAGCATTGCATAACTAATGTTTACATGACCATAACCAAGGGATGTTGCGTTGATAGTTGGATGAATGAGATTGCTTCATTCTTAGTCGTAACTAAATATTTTGAGTTTAATTTCTGAAATAGAGAAACTTTTAGTAGGAAGTCCGTTCCTTTTAACGGGTCATATACAGTGGAATATTTGTTTGACCAAAAAATATAACTCTTGGCTCAAGTAATTAAATTTATGTATTAAGGGGTTAAACCTAGTTAACAATAATATTTCTAGATGTGAGTTCGGAAAGTGTAACTAATGTTGAACATGCCGGATAGAGATACAATGATGGTGTGTAACAATCACTCCAAGCAACGTAAATAATGATAGAGCATTAAATAGCAACAAACAATAATAAATGACATTCAAGTGAATAAAAGGAGTGATTCACCTAATAAATGAGGAAGTAAGTATTACTTCTCCTAACAATGATGAATGACAGGTAAATCCTTGAATATTCGAATTATCCTCGGATCTGGTGGAAAGTATGAAATAATACACGTAAGAATCTTGGTGAGAAAGGTGTTGTTTGTATTATAGTCAAGGAGAGAGAATCTTTTGTCAAAGTGTGTTCTTAAAAATGAATATCATCTACCCTATACCATTGCCTCTTTTTCTATTTATATGAAACATGTCTCTAACAAACCCTAATAGTACAAGTCCAGAGAATATCTACTAGAATATTCTCTTTCATATCCTATTTCAAAAACTAGTCGTTACGGCTCTATCAACGGTGCTCGACCTCGACCATTGTTGACAGCTCGATCACTAATCTCGCTGCTTCCTGGTCGACCTTGACTAAATCTTTCCTTAATGCTATCTTGCCCTAAATATTCTAGGGCAGATTTTGACCTATACAGTTAGTCCCTCCGCTTATTGAGGCAGGCCTCAAACTGGCTCGATGAGCGGATACTGTGTAACGTGGTCGAAGCATTTGGACGACCTAACTGAGTCGTAGTGATTGGGGCGAGTGGCAGTGGGTCCCTTTGTGATCGTAAATTCTAGGTTTGTGAGCCCCATGAATCAGGGTGACATCATGACGGCAAGCGTCATTATGACGCGATTTCCCGATGCTTTGCTTCGTTTCGCATGCGTCTTCTGATTAAATCTACCACTTCGGTAATGGTGCCATGTAATGATGGATTAATTCTTTGGTTTAAACACTTGAATTTCTATAAATAAGGGTGTATGGGTAGCTTTTCAATCTTTACGAAACCCTTGCATCAAAAAACTATGTATCTTCTTCTTCTTCTTCTTCCCCCATTATTTTGATACGTCATTTCTCAAAAAACTCAACGACCTTATTTTCCGTGAACTGGGGTCCGTTATCGCAGCTGATCTCTTTGGGGAGGCCGAACCGGCATATGATATTTTTCTATATAAAGGCGATCACTTCCTATTCACGTATTTGGGCAAATGCTCCTGCTTCCATCCACTTAGAAAAATAGTCAGTTAAAACCAAAAGGAATCGTACGTTACCTCGCCCTGCCGAGAGGGGGCCCTCGATGTCCATTCCCCATTTGATGAACGGCCAAGGTGAGGTGACCGAGTGGAGGTGTTCTCCCGCTTGGTGAATCATCGGAGCATACTTTTGGCATTGCTTGCATATTTTTACGAAGTCTGGAGCCTCATTTTTCATGGTGGGCTAGTAATATCCTGTCCGTATGAGGCATCTGACCAGAGCCCGATTACTAGAGTCAGCTCCACAATGGCCCTCGTGGACCTCTTCGAGGACGCGCCTCGTCTGGTTTGGGCCTAAGCATTTCGCTAGCGGACCGCCGTAAGTTCTCTTATACAGGTCGTTGTGGATGACATCGTACCTGGCCGCTTGCATTCTCAGTTTCTTGGCCTCGTTTTTATCATCTGGGAGTATGTCATCCTGCAAGTATGTAATAATACGATTGCGCCAGTCCCAAGTTAAGCTTACGGTTCTTACCTCGACGTGGTCTAGTGACGAGTTGAGAAGGTGGATCACACTTTTGTCTCTGGTTGTAATATTTTTGGTGGCTGCGGCTAGTTTAGCGAGGCCTTCCACCTCAGTGTTCCGTGCTTGTGGAATCTGGTCGAGTTGACATTCGTTAAACTCGGGTAGCAGTTTGTAAATTTCAATCTGATATTTTTGTAATTTTATTCCTTGATTTGGAAAGTCCTTATGACTTGGTTGACTACGAGTTGGGAATCGCAACGTGGTTTCAACCGGTTTGCCCCGTACTTGAGTGCTAGCCTTAAACCTGCAATTATGGCCTCGTATTCGGCCTCGATGTTAGTCATGTCTGAGCACCTTATAGACTGGCGAATTACTTTTCCGGTTGGGCCTTCGAGTACGAGTCCCAGTCCGGACCCTGACACGTTGGATACGCCGTCAGTGTACAGGACCCAAAGGTCCTGTATTTAGGGTGAAGCATAGGCGGCTTCTCTTTCAACTTCGGGCAATACTTTTGTGCTAAAGTCGGCGATGAAGTCAGCGAGAACTTGTGACTTTATCATTGTTCGCGTCTGATATGTGATATCATGCTTGCTTAGCTCGATGGCCCATTTGGCCAACCTTCCCGATAGTTCGGGTTTATGCAAAATACTCCTTAGGGGGAAAGTCGTGACGACCGAGATGGGTTGGCATTGGAAATACGGTCTAAGATTTCGCGAAGCTACGACCAAGGCCAGGGCCAGTTTTTTAAGGTGAGGGTACCTCGTCTCGGCGTCGACTAGGTTTTTTCTAATGTAATAGATAGAAGACTGCGTAACTTTATTTTCCCGTACCAGGACTGCACTCACAGCTACTTCGGATACAGCGAGATAAACGAGGAAACGTTCCCCTAGCTCCGGTTTGGAAAGCAATGGTGGTGACGACAGGTATGCTTTTAATTCCTTTAGGGCTTGAACGCACTCATAAGTTCATTGGAGGCCGTTATACATCTTGAGTACACCGAAGAATTTGTGACACCTATCCGATGATCGTGAAATGAACCTTGAAAGGGCGGCGATACGACCAGTCAACCTCTAAACCTATTTTTTGGTGGTCAAGTGTTCTGGTATCCCCTTGATGGCTTTGATTTGATCAGGATTGACCTTGATTCCTCGCTGTGATACCAGAAAACCTAAAATATTTCCTGAGGCCACGTCGAACGCACACTTTTCGGGGTTCAGTTTCATTTTATATCATCTGAGTATATCGAAGGTTTCTCTCAGGTGGTCGATGTGATATTCTTTCCTTTTGGACTTGACTAGCATGTCATCTATATAGACTTCCATCGTTTTGTCGAGCTGGTCTTTGAACATCCTCGTCACCAACCTTTGATAAGTTGCCCTTGCATTTTTCAGCCCGAAGGGCATGACCTTGTAGCAGTACGTCCCCTGATGGGTGATGAATGTGGTTTTCTCGCGATCCTCTTCTTCTATGAGGATCTGATTATAGCCCGAATTGGCATCCACGAAGCTCAGTAATTCATGCTCGGTCATTGCGTCAATGAGTTGGTCGATATGGGGTAATGAAAATGAATCCTTGGGGCATGCTTTATTCAAATCTGTGAAATCCACGCACATTTGCCATTTGCCATTCTTCTTGTTTACCATGACCACGTTGGCGACCCATTGGGGGTACTTCGACTCTCTGATGGAGCCATTTTCTAGTAGTTTTCCACATCTTCACGTACTGCGTCATTAATCGCGGAGTTGAACATACGTCTAACCCGCCTCACTGGGGGTGGAATGGGTCAACATTCATTTTGTGTGTGGCGATTTCCTTTGGGATACCGGGTATATCTGCATGGCTGAAGCAAACAAATTCGTGATAGTAGTTAAGAATTGACGGAATTTACCTGGTTCCTAAAGCTTGCAGCCGATGTAAGCTTTCTTGCTGTGATCGTTGGTATCTAATTGAACGGGGTCAAGGTCCTCTATGGTTGATCCCGCAGCTTTGATCGTATCAGGGTCTCTGATGACGTCCTCGCTATCGTCACATATCGACCTCTACCCTGTTGATTGCTATGCCCCTTTTTCTTTGTCCTTCATTTGTTGAGTGACCGTGCAGTCTAGGGCGATGCGGTAGTATTCCCGGGATGTGCGTGGTTCCTCTCGTATGCTGAATATTCCCCATGGAGTCGGGAATTTGATGACTTGGTATAAGCTGGAAGGGACAGCCCTCATGGTGTGTATCCATGATTCCCCTATTATGGCGGTGTACGGTGTGTCTTGGTCCATGATATGGAACGTGGTCTCCAGAGTGATGCCACCGGCCAGAACGGGGATTGTGATTTCTCTAGATATTTTCTCGACTGCATTATTAAAATCGGTTAGCGTGATGTAACGCGACACTATCTTATCTTCGAGTTTTATTTGTGCAAGTACTCGAGGATGGATAATAAACGTGTCTCTCCCATCGTCTACCATAATGCATCGCACATCGGTGTCTAAAATTCATAAAGTAATAACAAGGGCATCATAGTGAGGGAAATCAAACTGTTGGTATCTGACTTATCGAAGACGATACTTTCTTCGAGTTTGTCATACCGTTTGCAGGTGATCAACCGTTTGAGCTTGTGGGTAGTGGTGAACTTCACGTAGTTGATGGAAGCATCGTCGCTGCCACCGATGATCATGTGAATGGTATGGGTCGGTGAGGGCAGTTTGGGCGGTCCTTGATGTTGTTCACGTCCTCTGGCAAAGTTGGTTCTTTCCCGATCGCTCAACAACTCTTTGAGGTGTCCTTGTCGCAACATGTTTACGACTTCTTGCCTTAAGGCAATGCAATCTTCGGTTTTGTGCCCTCGTTCTTGGTGGAACTCGCATAAGGCGTCCGATTTTCTGGCACTCGGGTCTGACCTCATCTTTTGAGACCACTTCACCTTTGGTCCGAGCTTCTCCAGGGCATAGACTATCTCTGTAGGTCACATTCAAAAGTTGTGAGCGAATAACAAAGGAGGCATACCTCTTTCATTCTGGTGAGTCCCTGTCCTTGATCTAGGCAGGCCTTCTCCGTGGCAGGAAGAGGGTGCAATGGCCGCTCTGACATATGGCTGATGCCGCTCCCTGTTGGGTCATAGAGCTACGAGGTCTCTTCTGGTCTTATTTTTTCGATCTTTTCTGAATTCGGGGTCTGTACTGAGGTCAGTCGATGAGTTGGTCCATTGAGGTCGTCCTCATCTGCTCAGACCTCGGCATAATACGCATTGTGTATTTCATCCCAAATGGTTTGGGGGGGGGTACTTTATTAGTCTACTCAATAGCTTTCTAGTTGCCCTCAAACCGTCCCTGCTTAGCCCGTTCTGGAAGGCTGCAACTGCCATCCCTTTTGACACATTCAGCAAAGTCATCCTCACTCGGTTGAACCGGGCTAGGACGTCCCTCAATCCCTCTCCCTGAGACTGTTAATAACAAATATGTCGTTCACTCTTGCCTCGGCCTTCTTGGCCCCAGCATGAGCCGTTACGAACTTGTCGGCCATCTCTTCGAAAGTTTCAATGGAGCGTGCATGTAGTTATGAATACCATGTTAACTCTCCTCCTGTGAGGATTTTACCGAATTGTTTCAACAAAATGGAGGATACTTGTTCTTTGGCGAGACCATTGCCTTTCACGGCGGTGACGCAGTAAGTCATATGATCTCGGGGTCAGTCGTGCCATCATATATCCTTAGGTAGGGCGGCATTTTAAAGGTTTTTCGTATGGCATGTGGGAATGTGGCATCACTGTACAACTGTTCTACGAACCGGCCGGCATCTCTCTTTGGCAACAATTTGGGGGCGCCCGATATTTTATCGACCCTTTCCTGATGTTCTTTTATTTGATCTCGGAGTGCCTTGTTCTCGTTCTCCATTTCTTCCATCCTTTTCAAAATGGTTGTAATAGCATTATCACTTGCATTATCATTGACATTGTGAGTAATACCTATTGTTGGAGGTGAAGGGAGTTGGTTGCACTGTTCATCCGCCGGTTGTACAGTGTAAATCCTTGCGTTTTCTGCAGTTGCGTCCCGGGCGAGCTTGTTGAGGATGCTGGTTAGCGTGTCGATTAGCCATGCTTCGAGGAGCATTTTTAAAGCTGGGGGCGTCTCTTCTCCTACAGATGTGGAGGCTCCCTTACCAAGAGATTTTGTGATGTTTCAATGAAGAGGCGGTGACCCATCTCGCCTAGGGGAGGCACCGGGCGTTGTGCCTTCGTCTGCTGTTTTACAGCTTTCGTTGATGATGTTCATGAGGTTAGTTGGAAGGTCATTGATTATTTTTGCCCTTTCTTCCCTGTTATCTGTCATGTTGGGATTTGTGCATACAAAAAAAGAAGATCTCGCTCTTACCTTTTTTTTACGTTTGTGATCCGTGTTAGTGATAGATCTAGAAGAAACTAAAAATTTAACTAGGAAATTCCCACAGACGGCGCTAAATTATTTGACCAAAAAACATAACTCTTGGCTCAAGTAATTAAATTTATGTATTAAGGGGTTAAACCTAATTAACAATAATATTTCTAGATGTGAGTTCCGAAAGTGTAACTAATGTTGAACAGACCGAATAGAGATACAATGATGGTGTGTAACAATCATTCCAAGCAACGTAAATAATGATTGAGCATTAAATAGCTACAAACAATAATGACATTCAAGTAAATAAAATGAGTGATTCACTCAATAAAGGAGGAAGTAAGTGTTACTTCTCCTAATAATGATGAATGACAGGCAAATCCTTGAATATTCGAATTATCCTCGGATCTGATGGAAAGTATGCAATAATACAAGTAAGAATCTTGGTGAGAAAGGTGTTGTTTGTATTATAGTGAGGGAAAGAGAATCTTTTGTCAAAGTGTGTTCTTAAAAATGAATATCACCTGCCCTACATCATTGTCTTTTTTTCTATTTATATGAGACATGTCTCTAACAAATCATAATAGTACAAGTCCAGAGAATGTCTACTAGAATATTCTCTTTAATATCCTATTTCAAAAACTAGTCGTTATGGCTCTGTCAACGGTGCTCGACCTCAACCATTGTTGACATCTCGACCACTAATCTTACTGCTTTCTGGTCGACCTTGACTGACTCTTTCCTTAATGTTATCTTACACTAAATATTCTAGGGTTTATTTTGACTTATACAATATTAACTAGTTAGACAAGTGAATTTGAAAAAATGAAATACCGTACCATAACTAGTTTGGGCAAAAAAATCTAGAAACAAGATTGAACTGATTGAAGCTGCTGAAAGTAAACTAATAGGAGTATTGATAATTTCAATTGGGTTATACTTTTGATCGAAGTAATTTTAAGAGAAAAAAGTTATATCAAAACACTTTTTTCTTTTGAAAAATAATTGGTCATTGGTCGGAGTGTCCACATTGGAAAGTTTGAGACAACACCTTTGGTACTAAATTCTATCAAATTTGGAGATTATTAGATAGCTTAATAATTCATGGCAATTGGCAAGTGGGATGGTTAGCCGTACAATATTTCTATGGTTAGAACTAGTTGTGTATATGGATCGGGTTGGTTCGGTTTTATCAAAATCGAACCAAACCAATTATATCGGTTTGGATTGGTTTGATTTTAGTTTTGTCGGTTTTTTTTGGGTTTTTGTTACTTAAATATTATTTCAATCTTACTTTGTTAAATTTTTTATAAGTAAATATATGTTTAGTAAAAATTTAAAAAATTGACAAACATATTATCTATTAAAATATTCTTATGGAAGAATTTACTTAGTAACACATGATAGTTATCTTTTTAGTCGTCTGACAATAATTTTTTTGTTGATGTACACTTTTAAGGTTAATCAAATTTAGTAATTAAACATAAAAATCAATACGATACCTAAACAATAATAATCACTTCAAATTCAAAAAAGATATAAAAATTTAATAGATCTTGACATATGAATATGGAAGAACAAAGAGTTTGACGCATTTCAGTAACACTTGATAAGAAAGTGATCATACAATCCATTATTTAAGGTTAATAAATATGGAGCACTTTATATTCTATTAAATATTATATCACGTAAGAGAATCCCAAATATTTCTAGACATTTTTAAAGAAAATTCTATATAAAATCTTAAAAATATATCAAAATTATATATTTATATGTCAGTTTGGTTCGATTTTTTTTACTCAATACCAAACCAAACCTAATCGAGTTTTTTAATCGGTTTGGTTTGACTTTTCGATTTGGTGCGATTTTCCGGTTCGATTTGTACACCCCTAGTTAGTACTAAAGGATGTGGTTGGGGTATAACCTTGAAATCCTACATACAACATGTGAGAGTGTTGTTGATATTTCACAGTTTGAAGTATAAATTTTTACTATAATACTGTTGTTGGAAGGAAGAGATCCCTTCATCCTTGACCCTATTTCCTCTACCATTGACTCTAAATCAAAGGTTTTAGGTTCAGATTCTAAGAATGAAAATATTTGTGGTAAGAAGCACAACCCTTTTAATATGCCTTATATAGCATAAATTTAAATTAGTCCGACCGATAAATTCCAAATACCATATGATTAAAAAAAGCACAAACTTCTTTTTTTCAACATTTAAAGAGCCATTTGGTATTATGATACCTTATGCCTTTTTTTTCATATGAGAACCATATAATATTATTTAATAAATAAGAAGATCAAGTGAACATAAAAGTTACATATTCGAGTATCATCGGTACACAAAAATTAAGGTCCTAAAAGATATCTCTAACTTTTTTTGTTTTGTTTTTTTTGGTACATTAGAAAAGAAGAAATATCTCTAACTAGCACATTTATACTAAACAAAAGTACTAGAAATCCACTTCCTACATAAAATAAAATAAAAATACACTATTTGGCATAAAAGTTTGCTCATGTTAAACTCGATCATCATCCAATAAAAACAATAGTCTTGTTATTCTTGTAGAAAGTTAAATAGAATCGGTAGCTTTCTTCAGTGGCCTTTATACATAAGTAATACGTATCAAAGTTTTATTAAAGAAATAACTTCTTGGTACAAAAAGTATCAAATTATTGTGGATGTCTATTCTTCCTCCATGATCTTCATCTCAAATGCTTAATGACATATTTCTATGTTATTTTTTCACTTTTCATGCCTATATAAAGGCCTTATAATAGATAGAAAAATACACACAATTGAAGAAGAAATAAGAATCTCTTCTCTCTTTCTCTATATATCTCTTAGCTTGTTTTACCTTATTCCATATTGTTACTTTGAGTTATATTTTATAATACGTTATCAGCACGAAGTTCTAGTCAATTGAGTTGTTATGATGCGGCCAGTGCCGGTAGCGTCATTTAATGTTAATAATATGGTAAGAACGATGACGGTATAAGGTGTACAATGCCAGCATATATTCGGCCATCACGTTAGCTTTTTTTAATTAGTTTTCAAGTTTCTTTACACTTTGCTATTTATGTTTCCATATATGAACAAATTTGCTTTATGGAAAAGTTTTTCTTGAAAGTTCATCAAATCATGTAAGGATTTTTGGTGTAGAGAACGATAAATAATTTTTCTATAACAAGTATTATGTTCCTATGTGTTAATATTAAGAAACACGAAGTGAAGACTTTTGAGAGAGCACATATTTTTCCTTTCTATTTTATCACATATCTCTTCCATCTTAAAGTGGGATAATTATCACAAAGGACACGTGGATTTTAATTGATTATGTGTTTTTCTATATTTGCTTGATACTTTTTATTTGATTGAGTTCAATTAATAGAAGTTCACATATGCAAATTAAATTCAATTGCCACCAATAGTGAAAAGTCGTCCCATACGTCTAAAATAAGACATGATGTTACCGTGGAGGTATGGATGGATGTGGACGTGGTAATAGACGAAATTATAATCGCCATCATTATGGTAATGAGAACAATAATGACTCTCAATATAATCCTTCACTTTGTGAAAGTGATGTTTGCTATTGATATGGCATGAGATTTTATAAAACACGCATGGATTATTATGTTCCATTCCTGAAGTGAATGTGAAAATAGTGTGATAATCATTATGAATACATATTCATTCTTGCAAGAATATGAACGTGCTAGTGGTAGTAAATATACCACATTCACCTCAAGAAGGGGATTTGAGATGAAATAAGAAAATAATGTCATTATTATGGCATGGATGGTCATTGGTCACGTACCTATTGTACGTCAAAATATTTTAGCAATGTGATTATTAAAGGACAACAATAATGCAAGAAACAGATCTTGCATCTAATTTTGACCATGACCATAATGGTATAACTTTCTCTTTAAAAGAGATATTCACCATATAGATATTGATGAATATATGGTAGTACAAAATTAATTGAAGGCTCTGAAAGAGCTACTATAACTCTGCCTAAGGGAACAATACTTATCATAGAGAATGCAATGTTCTCCTCCAAGTCCAAGAGGAACTTATTGAGTTTTAAAGATATCCGTCGAAATGGATTTCATATTGAGACAATAAATGAGAATAATCTCGAATATCTAATTATTACCAAGAATGTCTCCGACCAGAAAAAGGGTTATTGAGAAGTTCTCATCTTTATCTTTTGGCATGTATTGGGCAAGAATTAGTACAATTGAGGCACATTCTATCGTAAACCAAAAGGTTACTAATTCCAATACTTTTGTACTTTGGCATGATCGATTGGGACATCCCAAATAAATTATGATGAGACGAATTATAGAGAGCTCAAATGGGCATCCATTAAATAATTTAAAGATTCTTTTAAATAATGAATTTTCTTGCACTTCTTGTTATCAAGGCAAGTTGATTATTAGACCATCACCAATAAAGGTTCGCATTGAGTTCCCTGCATTTTTGGAACGTATACAAAGGGATATTTGTGGACCTATTCACCCACCTAGTGGGTCGGTTAGATATTTTATGGTCTTAATAGATGCATCTTCTAGATGGTCTCATGTATGCCTATTGTCATCTCGCAACCTGGCATTTGCAAAATTAACGGCACAAGTAATCCGATTACGGGCGCAATTTCTCGATAATCCAATTAAGTCTATTAGACTTGATAATGCCACTGAATTTTTATCCCAAGCATTTAATGATTATTGCTTATCAATTGGGATAAAAGTGGAACATTATGTAGCTCACGTTCACACTCAAAATGGCCTTGCAGAATCTTTGATTAAACGTCTGCAATTGATAGCAAGATCATTACTCATGAAAATCAAGTTACCCACTTCAATGTGGGATCATGTCATTTTGCATGTAGCAATGCTACTTCGTCCCATACCGATAAATTATCATAAATATTCTCCGTTGTAATTAGTTTTGGGTCATGGACCTAATATATCCCATCTAAGAATTTTTGGATGCGTTGTATATGTGTCTGTAGCACTGCCATATCGCATCAAGATGGGTCCCCAAAGTCGGCCTTAGTGATCCGACGGTGCCGAGTAAAATAAGGTTAGAAATATATGTTGGGTTTGAATCGCCCTCCATTATTCGCTACCTTGAAACATTAACGAGAGATTTGTTCACTGCTCGATTTGCAGATTGTCGATTCGATGAGACATTTTCCCCAAAGTTAGGGGGAGAAATTGGTGAAACTAAATGTGAAATTTTGTAGAAAAATACATCATTGTCTCATCTTGATCCATGTACCTCTATTTGTGAAAAAGAGGTGCAAAGGATTATTCATTTGCAGAAAATAGAAAATCAAATGCCAGATGCATTTACGGATCTGAAAAGGATAACGAAATCACATATCCCTGCAGAGAATATTCCAATCTGTATTGATGTCCCTGTTGGACAATCTTCAAGTGTCATAGCTAATGAGTCAAAAACACGCCTAAAGCGTGGCAGGCCGTTGGGTTCTAAGGATCGAAATCCTAGAAAAAGGAAAATAAATGATCAAGATGACACTATGAATGAGTCTCATAAAGAAACCCATGATTTAACCAATCCTGAGATTCATGAGGAAATCAATGAACCTGAGACTCAAGAAAATAAGGAACTATCAATAAACTCAATCGATATTGAGACAGATTTGAATCGATTGAATATAGTTGTGGATTATGTCTTTGCATACAATGTTGCATCTAGTATTATGCAAGATAATGAGGATCTTGAATCTCAATCCGTTGGAGAATGTCGACAAAGACGTGATTGGCCAAAATGGCAAGAAGCAATCTAATCTGAGTTAGATTCACTTGCGAAACGTGAATTTTTTGGGTCTGTAGTCCAAACACCTAATGGTGTTAAACCCGTTGGCTATAAATGGGTCTTTGTACGTAAAAGGAATGAGAAAAATTAGGTACAAAGATATAAGGCACGCCTTGTTGTACAAGTATTTTCACAAAGGCTTGGTGTCGATTATGAATAGACGTACTCTCCTGTTATGGATGCTATAACGTTCCGTTATCTCATTAGTCTTGTTGTCCATGAAAAGCTTGACATGCATTTAATGGATGTGGTTACAGCCTACCTTTATGGCTCACTTGATAATGAGATATACATGAGAATTCCTGAGGGGTTTAAAATACCTGACGCACATAATTCAAAGTCCAGGGAAATATTTTCAATCAAATTGCAAAGATCTTTGTATGGTCCAAAGCAATAAGGAAGAATGTGGTATAACCGCCTTAGTGAATATTTATTGAAGAATAGTTATATAAATGATGTCATTTATCCATGTGTTTTTATAAACAAAACAACATCGGAGTTTGTTGTACTTGCCGTATATGTTGATGACATAAACCTTATTGGAACTCTTACAGAACTCCAAAAGGCAATTGATTATTTAAAGAAAAAATTCGAGATGAAAGATCTCGGAAAGACAAAATTATGTCTCTTTTTGCGAATTGAACATTTGGCAAATGAGATTTTTGTTCATCAATCTACCTACATAGAAAAGGTATTGAAACGGTTTTACATGGATGGAGCACATCCATTAAGTACTCTGATGGTTGTTCGATCACTTGATGGGAATAAGACCCGTTCCGACCTCAAGAAAAGAATGAAGAGCTTCTTGGTCCTGAAGTACCATATCTTAGTGCAATTGATGCACTAATGTATCTTTCCAACACTACAAGGCCTAGCATAACTTTTTCAATTAATGTCTTAGTAAGATATAGCTCTGCTCGTACAAGGAGACATTGGAATGGAATCAAACGCATATTGCGGTATCTAAAAGGGACTATCGATATGGGCTTATTTTATGACAATGATTGCAGTCCCGATCTTGTTGGTTATGCCGATGCTGGGTATTTATCTGACCCACACAAGGCTCGATCTCAAACAGGCTATATGTTTACATGTGGAGGCACTTCAATATCTTGGCGATCGACTAAGAAATCAATCGTGGCTACTTCAGCTAATCATGTTGAGAGAATTGCTATTCATAAAGCACGTCGAGAATGTGTATGGTTGAGGTATGTAATACACCTTATTCGAAACAAATGTGGTTTGAAGTGTGACAAACTACCCACAATTTTGTATGAAGACAATGCAGCATGCATAACTCAATTGAAAGGAGGATTCATAAAAGGAGATAGAACAAGACACATTTCACCAAACTTATTTTTCACACATGATCTTCAAAAGAATGGTATTATTAGTGTGCAACAGATCCGTTGATAATATGGCTGATTTGTACCGACGTCAATCTTCAAGAAACTAGTGTACAAGTGTGGGATGCGAAGGCTCAAGGATGTGAGTTGATGCTCTCATCAGGGGGAGTAAATACGCGGTGTATTCTTTTTCCCTTACAAGATTTTGTCCTACTGGGTTTTCCTTGCAAGGTTTTTAATGAGGCAACCAAAAAGCGTATTCCTAAACATGTGTACTCTTTTTTCTTCACTAGAATTATTTTTATAATAAGGCTTTAACGAGGCACATTATCTATGGACATCCAAAGGGGAGTGTTATAAGAAGTATCAAATTATGGTGGATGTCTACTCTTCCTCCATGATCTTCATCTCAAATGCTTAATTACATATTCAATGACATATTTTCTATATTTAATGACATATTTTCTTCACTTTTCATGCCTATATAAAGGCCTTGTAATAGATAGAAAAATACACATAATGGAAGAAGAAATAAGAATCTCTTCTCTCTTTCCCTATATATCTCTTAGCTTGTTTTTCCTTGTTCCATGTTATTACTTTGAGTTATATTTTATAACACTTCTAACATAAAGAGGTTTAATTTCCAATAAATTGAAATCAGAAAGCAACAGCATGAAACAAATAGACAAAAAGCATTCAATACTAAAGAGAGATGCTTAGTCCTACGAGTCTATATCAAATCCTAGTGATCCTATAGGAACTAAAATGACATCATTTATGCATATAGTTTGGGATCTTTACACAAATAGCCGGCCATAATAATTATTTATTTTTTCTAGTTATATACATAGATTATACATAATTATACACATATAATACATAAATTATACATATATTATACCTCCACCGGCTATTTTTAGTTTAAGTATTTAGATGGGCGGCTATTTGGGTTAAATCTTCTTTCCTCTTCCCATTATTTGCAGCTAATACTTTGGAAGCAACAAAACTTTGTTAATCAAACTTGCGAATGTTGTGTGCATTGTGTAAATAAGCGGCCCAACATTGTTGGTGGCCTAAAGCAAAATCTAGATGAGAGGCCCTAATTTGTTAACAAAATAAATTTGTATATTTTTGTTTGAAGTCTATTTTATTTTAACTTTTTTAGATTTAAAACTATTAACAATTTTCTTATAAAGAGTTATTCTAATAAGTCTTTTTTAACTGATAATATAGGTAATTCAATCCATTCAGCTTCTCCTAAGATATTGTTGATCCTATGCAAAATTGTTATAGGAATACTATTTTTATGAACAATATAGGTATTTGAAAAAAAATCAATTCTTGTTATCTTATTGGGTATACCGACCAGAGTTGTTTACCCTAAAATTTGAGTAATAATTAAACTTATATTGTGATTTTAGGGATATGTGATTTAAACGAGTACTAATTGATAAACAACGAATTAAATAGATAAATTGGACAATAAAATAAATCAAACCGGTCTACAAACGATGACTCGACCTCGATTCGAGATAGTCTCGAGGTTAGTTAATAAGAACAATAGAGGATGGAATAAACAGCGATGAACAGTAAGTAAAACAAAAAAAACAGCGTATGTGTATATTCTTATCAGTGAATAATGATTATCTCCTTACAAGTGAATGGGATCCCTCTTTATATAATAGAGGATTCCTAAGTAAGGTACAACTCTAATAACGGAAGTAGATCCCATGATTGGCACTAATAACCGCTTTGATTTGATCTGTTCCGGGATTTTTGCTGTGATCTTCGACCGGTTATAGATATCTCGCCATTATGTTATTATGCTCCCCTCGAAATTGGTCATACTTAGTCTCGATTGTTGCTGGCCTCGGTCTCAACGTACACTTTGATCTCTAGGCTCTATGTCTCATCTTCGAGCTCGAGTCTGATTTATTAGAGGCTACCCCCGATGCAACTCCTTTGTCTCGATCAAACAACAAAATTGGGTAGGCCCGATTTTGACCGTATACAGATAGTCCCCTCGTTTCTTGGAGTATAACGAGAAGAAACAAACTAAGCCTTCCATTTAGTACCTCGACCAATTATGGCATCACACTCGTGACGTAAGAGACGGAGGCAACGAAGCGTCGCGTCTACACAGTTCTCAAGATCATTAATTAGTGCCATTTGATGGTCGACCACCAGTGTTTTCAAACCGTCATAGCATATATTATAAATAGAACATCTTCATAACTTTCACAATCTTTACTTTCAAAATTTTCCCTAATCTTCAGAAACTCTTTTACTCCCTTCAAGCTTATCAATTCTGTCGGTTCTTCAAATCCCGTTTGCCAATCTTTTCTTAAAACAACAAGTTGCATCTTCTTCTTTCTTTTTCCTCATATAAAAATGGCGAAAACATCAAAAGCCGTTCCTCATAAGGAACACGAAGCGTAAGTACAAACCCACCAACAGCTTTTGTTGATTGTTTTGCTTCCTTTATCTTTTCTTATCTACATCCTTCCTTATGGTGAAGCGGTCTACTGGGTGCCCGGTGCGATCCCGAACCTTGCAGGCTGGGTTCGAAAATTGGCCTCGACTTTCTCGTACACTGAGCGCTCGTGGCGCGATTTGGCCGAGGGCCGATGGGAGGCCAAAAATCACGGTAAGCTTCTCTGTATGTGTTCGATGCCTTCATGTGAAATGCTTTATTTTCACTTGATTTCCTCCCATACTGGTCTTGGAGACAAAGCCGTCATGAGGCCACCTTTATCTGGGGAAGGGGAGGTCCTGAAACCGGCTGAGGATAAGAAGATGAGAAGGGCCTCGCCTTCTTATATTCCAAAGCCTGAGAAGAGCAAGGCTCATAAGTCGAAGAATGACTTCGCAGCCCAAAAACTACAAGGTGAAGAAGAGGAGGAGAGGATGCCGACAATGTGCTGGTGGCTCGAAAGAGGGGAAGCGTTGAAGCATCGAAACCAGATGAGTCGGTGATGGTCGAGAAGGTATTGGAAGATGGTCCGAGCAGAGTCCCCGAGTCATCGGGGGCTGATGACATCTCCCGTCGTGACGAACAATCGGCGGGCGTGCCTGAGGGGTCCGGTTCCGAGGCCCTTCGAAAAGGAGAGAGTGCCCCAAGTGACTTGCTTGGGGAAATCAATATTGATGATTCGCCGCCCGGACCCACATTTTCTGAAGGGCAATTTCGGTGGCTCATTCTATTGAGACCCCCGATGTGGGAATGGCCCACGAAGGGGATGACATATTCTATGGTTGCTACACGGGGGTCGATGTCGTTTCCGACCTGGATGCAATGATCATTTTTGATGAGGCTCAGCGACTCTTGAGCCAGGTAAACTTCAACTCCCCCTATTAGGTTTGCGTTTGCTTTTATTTCCTTTTGTCTGATTTCCTTCCTTTCTCCATAGGTTAAGACGCTCCACTGAGAAGTGTTTTCCAAATCCCGAGCTGAGCTGAACCGGTGTGAGGCTGATCTCAAAAGGCTTACGGAGGAGAGAGACGCCCTCAAACTCCTCTATGTGAAAAAATAAGAGGAGATCACGGACCTCCGAGCCGAATTGGCAAGAGCACATAAGAGCAGACCGATCTCATCGAGCAAGTAACATAAATTTTCAGGGAGCTTGACATATTAATTTGATATTGGCGATTAACACTTAGATCCTGCAGGTTCAACAGAAGGATGAAAAGATTGAGCAGCTTTGCAAGGAGGCTAAGGTGAAAGAGACAGAGACTTTGGGGTGGAAGCAGAGCATGGACGGCCTTGCCTCGGAGAGAGATACGGCTCGAGCCCAGCTATCTCCAGTTGAGCGCCAACTCCAAAGCGTGAAGGAGGAGAGATTGGCTCGAGCCAAGAAAATTGAAGAACTCGAGGCTTAGTTGGCTGCTGAGCTTGCAAAGGCCACATCCGAGGCTGAGGCAATTGTGGCCGTCTACCAAGCCGATGCTGAAGCCGCTAACGCTAGAGCAAAGGAAATTTCTGATGCTGCTCAGGTTCGATTATCCAGCGTTACCGAGCATGCTAGGCACCAGTCTCGGAGAGATTCATGCTCGTGGCTTTGACCTCACGGACGATGTCGAGAATGCGAAAGTACTAGAGGACGAAGCCAAAGCTTTACTCTCTGATGACGATGACTCCAGGAGCGCGAGTGGATCCGAGAGCGGAGGAGATGAAGATGAAGCTCCCGAGTAGGATTAGGCACTTAGAATTTTTTTTTTTGTTTTGTTTTTGTGTAAGACCCTGAGTGGTCCTTGTAAATACTTTTGCATATATGAAAGATACTTTTTCTTTTCAATTTGTCTCTGATTTCTGTTTCGTAAAAACTCTATTTTGCCTTTGCCTTATGAAAACTTTGTTGTAATCGGGTTGCTGTATCCTCTATAATCGAGTGAGCAATAGCTCGAACTCAGAGTAGAAAAAACCCTTAGGTTTTTTAGTTAAGCGAGGGTGAGTACCCGAGCTGAACAATATGTTCGGGATTTTGATTTCGGATGGCTTGATCGAAGTCGTAATTGTACTTTTTTATAGCCAAGTTCGAGTAAGTTTCAAACTCACAGTAACATACCCCTTAAGGTTCTGTATCAAATAATGATGAATCTTCTAGCTATATTCAAGTCAGTTTTATTCGAGCACGGAATAGTGGAATCCTTAGGTCCGAATTGAGTGAGAACAAATCTCGAACTCTAAGTGTATTGTCCCTTAGGCTCTTTAGATTGGGCCGATATGGCCTCTAAAAGATGGCTATTTTTTCCCTTTTTCGGCTTAGAAGACTTAGTAAAAAAATTATTTATGCCTTAACACGTATTCTTTACCCATTAATTTTTTCTGAGGGTTCGATGTCGATTGAAACCCCTTTGCTTTTTATGCCTTAGAAAGTTTATGTTAAGATAATTTGATACCTCTTAAGGTTTTTCTAGGGCTGATTTCATCGAAGCCCTTTTGATTACTTGTCGAGGGTAACCTTTTTTAACTAGTTTTCAAAGAATTCGAAGGCCTATTTTTATTGCGGGATTCGGACGTCTCTGAGCCGCCTTAATTTGACTATAGCCTTTGGGTATGCCTCTTGGGCTTATTTCCCAATAAAAGTTCAAACTTGTTCGAAGTGTTAGTCCCTGAGAGTGGTGTCCTTGGCCTATAGATCGATGGGTGCCTCTTTGAGGTCTTATGAATTTGAGTTTAGATTACTCGAATATTTCGATCGTCGACGGCAGTCCCCGAGTGTACGAGGTATATTTGCACTTGGCCCTTGAGCCATTTCTCATAAAATCATAAGTATGGAGCTTGTATAGTAGAAAATTTTCTTTGAGACACAACATGTTTGATATAGAAAGAATGCTTCTTTGTATAATTTATACATGCGTACATGTTTTGTCATCAGGGCTCGACTAATCTATACGGACACGGTTCATTCGACCGTTTGGCCCATTACAAAGTTTCTCTATCGAGACCCTTTGACACGAAGTATTTTCCTCGAAAGTGTAACATCCGAGGGTGATGCCCCCTAATATTCGAGGTTAATTGTAAAGAAGCTTTGGATACTATTGAATTGTCCTCAGGTAGCACATAATTATTGCCTTGTTAAAAACCTCACCGAAAAAATCCACTTGGGACAAAAACCGATCTAAGGAAAAAAGAGTGCAACATGTGCTTTATAACCTGAGGTCTCGATGTCTTCGATCGAACACCTGCAGTGAGTTAGTGTCGAATATATAAATGAAAAAAGGGGCTAAAGTCATACCTTAGAAATAATAACGTTTAATTATTTGGCAGTTGTTCGCCGTCCATCGTGTCGCGCTTATAAGATCCCTTTCCAACGATGTCGAGGACTTGGTAGGGTCCCTCCCAATTTGGGCCGAGCTTCCCTTCATTAGGATCTCGAGTGTTGATGGTGACTTTCCTCAAGACTAAGTCCCTAACTCTTAAGTGGCGAAGGTTGGTTCTCCTATTGTAGTATCTTTCGATTCGTTGCTTTTGTGCATCCATTCAAACGAGTGCGGCTTCTCATTTTTCATCTAATAATTCGAGGCTAGTATTCATAGCCTCGTGATTTGACTTTTCTGTTGTATGTCGAAACCTGACACTAGGTTCCCCGACTTTAACTGGAATCAAGGCTTCAGAGCCATATACTAAGGTGAATGGGGTTTCCCCCGTACTGGACTTTGATGTTGTTCGATATGCCCAAAGGACTTCGGGTAGAGTTTCTCTCTATTTCCCCTTAACATCGCTTAACCTTTTCTTTAGGTTTTTAATGATAGTCTTGTTCGTCGATTCGGCCTGTCCGTTCCCATTAGGGTGGTATGACGTTGATAATATCCTTTTTATTTTGTGGTCTTCGAGGAATTTCATCATTTTGCTGCCGATCAATTGTTTTCCATTGTCACACACTATTTCGGCAGATATCCCAAATCGACATACGATGTGATCCCAGATGAAGTCTATAACCTCTTTCTCTCTCACTTTCTCGAATGCCTGTGCTTCAACCCATTTAGAGAAATAGTCAATCATAAATAAAATGAACCTAGCTTTACCCGGGGCCGATGGCAGAGGGCAGACGATATCCATTCCCCATTTCATGAATGGCCATTGGGATAGGACTGAATAAAGTTGTTCTCCAGGCTGATGGATCATCGGTGCAAACCTTTGACATTTATTACATTTTCGAACAAACTCCTTAGTGTCTTTTTCCATGCTATCCCAGTAGTATTATGCTCTAATGATTTTGTGAATCAGTGATTCGGCGCTGGAGTGGTTCCCACAAGTGCCTTCATGGACAATATCGGTGTCTCCTGGTCCTAAGCATACTGACAATGGTCCATCGAATGTCCTTCTATATAATGTTCCATCTTCAGCCAATGTGAATCGAGCAACTTTGGTTTGTAGGTCCCTCGACTCTTTAGGGTCCAATGGGAGCTTTCCGTTCTTCAAGTATTCAATATATTTATTCCTCCAATCCCAGGTTAAGCTTGTAGAGTTTATCTCGGAATGACCTTCCTCGATCACGGATCTCGAGAGTTGAACGATAGCCCCCGAGCTGATCTCATCTTTCTCAACCGATGACCCCAAATTTGCAAGTGCATCGGCCTTACTGTTTTGTTATCGAGGTACATGCTGTAAAGTCCATTCCTTGAAACGGTGCAAAGTTACCCGCAGTTTGTCCAAATACCTTTACATTCAATCCTCTCGAACTTCGAAGGTTTTGTTTACTTGGTTCACCACCAGTAAAGAGTCATACTTGGCTTCAATGACTTCTGCTCCCAAGCTTTTAGCTAGCTCGAGACCTACAATCATGGCCTCGTACTCGGCCTCATTGATAGTCAACTAGAAGTTTTGATAGATTGCCTAATAGTGCTACCCGTGGGTAGCTTCAAAACGATGCCTAGCCCGGACCCCTTCACATTCGAAGCACCGTGTGTGAAGAGGATCCATACCCCCGATGATGTACCCGATTTTAACAAGAGTTCCTTTTCAGCTTCGGGAACAAGGGTTGCCGTGCAATCGGCCACGAAGTCCGCTAAAATTTGAGCCTTGATGGCCGCCCGGGGTTGATATTCGATATCGTACCCACTAACTTCGATGGTCCATTTGGCCAATCGGCCCGATAGTTCGGGCTTGTGCAAAATATTACGAAGTGGGTAAGTGGTTAATATGCATATGGTCTTAACTTTCTAGAGGTGCTTATTAGTGCAAGTGCTTTCTCCAAGTGTGGATATCTAGCTTCTGCTTCTTCTAAGGTTCGACTTACATAATAAACGAAACATTGCGTACCTTGCTCTTCTCAAACTAGGACACCACTTATCGAGATCTCCGATACTTTCAAGTACAAGTAAAGATTCTCAAGCAGTGGTGGGCTCAATAGATATCGCTTCAATTCCTCTAATGTCTGTTGGAATTCCGGGGTCCAGGAGAAATCATTCTTCTTTTTGAGTAGAGAGAAAAATTTATGGCTTCGATCCGACGACCTCAAAATGAATCGGCCTAAGGCAGCTATCCGTCCAGTTAGCCTCTGCACGGCTTTTACACTGTCCACGACAGTGATGTCTTCGATGGACTTGATTTGATCGGGGTTGATCTCGATCCCCCGATTCGATACCATGAAGCCAAGGAACTTGCCTGAACCGACCCCGAAAGCACATTTCTCGGGGTTGAGTTTCATGTTGTATTTCCTTAAAATCTCGAACCTTTCCTGCAAATGAGCCAAATGGTCCTTTGCGTGCAGGGACTTAACTAGCATGTCATCAATATAATCTTCCATTAATTTACCTATTTGTTCTTCGAACATTTTATTTACTAGGCATTGGTAAGTAGCTTCTGCATTTTTTAGCCCGAAGGGCATTACATTATAACAATATGTTCCATACTTGGTGATAAATGAAGTCTTTTCTCGCTCCTCCGGGTTCATTTGGATTTGATTGTACTCGGAATAGGCATCGAGAAAAGTAAGGATCTTGTGGCCGGCCGTGGCGTCGATCATGCGATCGATGTTAGGCAGTGGAAAAGAATCTTTGGGGAATGCCTTGTTTAAATCTTTATAATCTACCCACATTCTAAGTTTGTTCCTTTTTTTAGGGACTACAACTACATTGGCTAACCATTCGGGATATTTCACCTCCCGAATGGACCCTATTTTGAGAAGTTTAGTTACCTCGTCCTTTATCAATGCGTGCTTTACCTCGGACTGGGGTCTTCTCTTTTGCTTCACTGGTTTGAACCTAGGGTCCAGGCTTAGCTGATGCGTCGTTATCTCCGGTGGGATCCCTGTCATGTCTAAATGGGACCAAGCAAAATAATTTATGTTATCAATAAGAAATTGAATAAGCTTTTTCCTGAGTTTGGTGGTTAATCCCGTTTCCAGGTATACCTTTCGCTCGGGCAGGTACTCGATCAATATAACCTATTCCAGCTCTTCGACTGTTGATTTGGTGGCATCAGAATCTTCGGGAACAATAAAAGTTCGAGGGGTCAGAAAATCCTCCTCTTATTCTTATATCTCCTGCTTCCTCAATTCGGTCAAGGTTGGTGGCTGTGATTGCTATTTGACTTCCTGTTTACCTTTGATGCTCGACCTTTCCGAGGTTGATAGTGTCGATATCAGTGTTACCTCATCGGCCGCAAATATTTCCTTTGCAGCATGCTACTCCATGCATATTGTTTTTACATCATCCAACATCACGAATTTCATCATTTGGTGGAGAGTCGAAGGGACTGCCCTCATATTATGGATCCAAGGCCTTCCGAGCAGGGCATTGTACCTCATGTCACCCTCGATTACGTGGAACTTGGTATCTTGAATGGTTCCAGCCACGTTCACCTGTAGAATAATCTCCCCTTTAGTTGTTTCACTGGCTATATTGAAGTCGTTTAAGACCCGAGTTGCGGGCACGATTTGATTTTGTAGGCCGAGCTGCTCCACGACCCTCGATCGGATGATATTCGCCGAGCTAACTGGATCCACTAAAACACGCTTAACTTGAACTTTATTTAATAAGATAGAAATTACCAGAGCGTCGTTGTGGGGCTGAGAAATGCCTTCTGCTTCTTCGTTGTTGAATGATAAAGTGCCTTCGGGCATATAATCTCGAGTTCGTTTTTCCCTAGTGATTGATACCTTAGTGCGTTTGAATATGGGTCCCTGTGGAATGTCGACCCCACTGACGATCATATGAATGACATGTTGGGGTTCTTCTTGTTCATTTTTCCTATTGGCGTCCCTTTCTATGAAATGATTCTTGGCTCGATCACTGAGGAACTCTCGAAGGTGGCCCTCATTGAATAGACGGGTTACCCCCTCCCTTAATTGGCTGTAATCCTCGGTATTGTGACTATGCGTGCCATGATACTTGCACATCAAATTTGGGTTTCTTTGGGAAGGATCGGTTTGTATGGGTCTGGGTTACCTAGTATCTCTGATCCTTCCTGTAACACCCCGAAAACTTTTGAAGTATTTAAGTGTACAGCCCCATAGAATTTCGCAAATGAATTCAAGGATTCGTGGTGCCCGAGTAGGTATATGAGTTTAAGGATTTTAGAAATTCTTCATGGCTCGCAAGCTCGCCGCGGCTCGGAATTTGTAGGTTGAACAATGCACCGGAAAGTAAAGGAAAATTTTTGGCGGAAAAGCGCGTTTATGCGGTCCATTATGCGACCGCATAATTACTCTGTGAGTCGTATAATGGCCGCACAAGTGAGGCAGGAGAGGGTTAATCTGGGAGCAATTATGCGGTCGACTATGCGATCGCATAACTGTTCTGCGGTGCATTATGCGACCGCATAACAGTTATGTTGACCGCATAGTGATCGCAGACTCAGACAAATGTTTTGGTCATTTAGGACACCAATTATGCAACCGATATGCGGTCCGCATAACCATTATGCGGTCGCATATGTGTCACGACCCGAAATCTCACCACAGGCGTCGTGATGGCACCTAGTCTCTAAGACTAGGTAAGCCGATTACAATTACATTCCAAGCCATTTTAAAATAATATATATATTCTGAATTAAATAGATAATCAAAACCAACATCGGTACAATTTTTATATACCAAGAGCGGAAATAATTACAAATATAACAACCTCCCAAGACTGGTAGTACTGAGTTACGAACTCTAACTAAATACATGGAATTATCACGAGGACCGAATAGACAATAATGTTTGATTAAAAATTAACAGTACAATGAAATGAAAAGACTCCAAGGGACTGCGACGACCAAGCAGCTCTACCTTGAATCTTTACGGTCCCGCTTTAACTCTGCTCAAGTCTGATACCTCTAATGCCTGGCTCTGCACAAAAATATGTAGAAGTGTAGTATGAGTATACCACGGTCGGTACCCAGTAAGTATCAAGACTAACCTCAGTGGAGTAGAGACGAAGTACAATCAAGACACTCACAAGTCTAATAACATGTGCAATATAGTATACAAAATAATACTGGAAAATAACTAGCAATGATAACAAGAACATAATAATTATTGCTCAGACGAATAATAAATACAAATACACCCAATTAAATCAAATTCTTCAAATAAATGTCCTTCACATATAATTCTACCAAATAACTATCTTTCAAATATAATTTTCCTCAAATAAATATCTTTCAAATACAATTCTTTCATATAATACTTTCTAAATAAAACTCCTTCCAAATAAATATTTTGAATATAATGCTTCAATTAAAAAGTCACCATGTGATACCTCATTTCATAATCATAAAAATACGGGTCTCAGCCCATTTTCATATTTTTCATAAACACAGGTCTCAGCCCATTTTTCATATCTCCACGGCACTTCGTGCCTATAATTAAATCATCATATTTTTCCGGTACCTCGTGCCCTTATTTCATATCTCACCTGTACGAACAGCTCACGTGCCAATATCCTCAATGTATATAAGATCCACATGATCAATTTATTTTTAAATAAAGTAAGGTAAAAATCTTTAAATCAAGTAAGAAATTAATAAATGAATGAACTTATTTTAGGATCATTTGGGTGGAGAAAATAACATTTCAATTAAAATGAAACATCAGATAAACTACTGATTTGGATATAAAATTTATTAAATTACAACATACTAGAATATTTCTTTTATTTAAAACAACTCAAGCATCAAAAACAAGTACAACCCAAAAATACAAATCCTCAAGGTCTCGTACGAAAAAGTCGAGGTCAACACAATACATCAAGAAATACAAAATACTTAATATTAAGTGAAATAATACATCACGGAAAAATACAAGAATTTACAAATTTCGGAAAAATACAATAACCAAAGGCAAGTGCAGCCATAGAGAAATATCAACAAAAGGGCACTCCCGAGGTACCGCCTCGTAGTCTCAAATCATAAATAAATTCACAATATCTCGTTTCCTCATATCACCGCGAGAACCTTCACATTTAATTTTAAAGAAATTATTTTTTTCCGAAATAGCATCCCGCATTTTTAGCCACCCTTATCACATCGCATGACTTCTAGTAGTTCCCCTACTAGCCACGCGTTTCAAGCCACCCTTATCTCATCGCATGCATTTCAACATCCAGACCTTATATCACCTCATGACTTCTAGTAATTCCCTTACTAGCCACGTATTTCAAGCCACCCTTATCTCACCGCATGCGTATCAATATCATAATATTTCACAAATCGCACCTCAAGTGCCCAAATATCACATCATAATATAGCTTGTACCTCAAGTGCCAAATATTACAGCATTTCAAAAATTACACATCAAGTGCTCAAATCTTACAACATATCACAGATTGCATATCAAGTGCTCAATCTTACAACATATCACAGATTGCACATCAAGTGCTCAAATCTTATAACATATTACAAATTTGTGATGACCCAAAAGGTCATCTTATGCTTTAGAACTCGAATCTGCGCTCTTAAGCCTTAAAAATCTCATTTTTACCCTCCTCGATTTGCGTACGCAGTCCGGGTAGGTTTCCAAAAAGTTTTTATGTTGAAAACTAATAAAAATAAGAATTTTTACCTTAAACGTTGATTTTAGTTTACTTCGGTCAACATTTTTGGTAAACAGGCCTGGATCCGTGTTTTGACAGTCCCGGTAGGTCCGCATCGAATTATGGGACCTGGGCGTATGCCCGGAATCGAATTCGGAGGTCCCTAGCTCAAGTTATGATTTTTTGAGGAAAATTAAAAATCTAAAAATTAATCATTTTTAAGAATTGATGGATGCATGGTATTATTGGTATCAGGTCTGTATTTTGGCATTATTTGACGTGATTCGGACGTCCAGTTGAGAAGATAGGAACTTTAAAGTGTTGTTTTGGCAATTTGATCGCGCGAGCAAGTTCGTATGATATTTTTAGACTTGTGTGCATGTTTGGTTTGGAGCCTCAAGGGCTCGGGTGAGTTTCGGATAGGCCACGGGATGTTTTGGACTTGGGAAAAATCTGGTTTTCTGTAGATTCTGGTGTCTGGCATATCCTTCTTCGCGTTCGCGAAGGTCCTCTCGTGAACGCGAAGAGTAATCTGGTAAGGCTGAGAATTCTTCTTCGCGAACGCGAAGGCCTGGTCGCGAACGCGAAGTGATGGGGGATTTACCCTTCGCAAATGCGACCTGACTATTGCGAACGCGAAGCACTTGGAGACCTGAGGGAAGGTTGGTCATGTTCTTCTACGCGAACGCGTCCAGTGGATCGCGAACGCGAAATCTAGGGGAGAGTTTCCTTACGCAAATGCGAAAGAAGACTCGCGAACATGAAGGCCTTAGGTCGCTGAGCATCGCGATCACGACAGGCCTCTCGCGAACGCGATGAAGTCCTGTCCAGTGACTTAAAACAGACTCCAAACACGGGTTTGAGCCATTTCTTCAACATTTTTCAAGAACCAAACGGGTAGAGGCGATTTCAAAGAGTCATTGTCCTCCCTAAATTGTTGGTAAGTGATTCTAAACCATTTTCTTTCAATTACCCATTACATTTCTTGAATTTTCAACCAAAAATCTAGAGTTTTCATGGTAGAATTAGGGGTTAGGGTAAAAACTAGGAATTTCGGGAATTTGGGGATTTAGACCACAATTTGAGGTCGGATTCCAAAACCAATTATATATTCGGGCTCGGGGATGAATAGGTAAAAGGATTTTGGTCTGAACCTTGGGTTTTGACCAAGTGGGCTCGGGGGTCGATTTTTTGACTTTTTAGAGGAAAATTTGTGAAATTTAATTTATGAAATTTAATTAATTCTTTTAGTAATATTTGATATTATTGAGTCATTGTTGAATAGATACGATTGATTTGGAGGTGAATTACAAGGGGAAAACTGTGATTGAGAATTAAGTGGCCTTCAGAGCGAGGTAAGTGTTGTGTCTAACTTTGGCTTGAGGGAATAGGTATTGTGTGAGTATTTGCTACGTGTTTTGTTGTTGAATACGACGTATAGTTGAGGTGACGAGCATCTATACGTTGTGGTCGAGTCTAGCATGCGAGTGAAATTCTATTTCTTGCAATTGTGTAGTCTTAAATCTTGCTATCCATGCTTATTGTTGTTGTTGAAATGTTGGAAGACTTGTATCCGGTTCCACCAAGGTCGAAAAAATTGTAAATATTGATTTCTTGTGAAACTTCTCTCTATCCGTTGTTATTGATTTTGTGAATTGTGAGGAATAGTGTAAAGCACGAAGGGTGATGACGTGCATAATTTAATTATATTATGAGGAAAAGTGTAAAGCATGAAGGGTGATGCCGTGCATAATTTAATTATATTGTGAGGAAGAGTGTAAAGCAAGAAGGATGATGCCGTGTATAATTTAATTATATGGTGAGAAAGAGTGTAAAGCACGAAGGGTGATGTCGTGCATAATTTATTTATATTGTGAGGAAGAGAGTAAAAGCACGAAGGGTGATGTCGTGCGGTCTTATTTGTTATTTGGTGAGGTTGAGAGTAAAAGCACGAAGGGTGATGCCGTGCAGTTTTCCTTGTTGTCTTGATTGCTCAATTCGTCTAAGGATTTCCGATTTAATTATTTCCTTTCATTATTCTCACTCTTTATGTTGTATTCCCCCACTGTATGTTCCCCTCCCATTATTTCTGCATTATTGTTCTACTTATTGTTGTTGTCTCTAGCGCGATTATACTGTTCAGGTTATATGTAGGTACCTTGTCTTAGCCTCATCACTACTTCGCCGAGGTTAGGTTCGACACTTACCAGTACATGGGGTCGGTTGTACTGATGCTGCACTCTGCACTTTCTGTGCAGATTTTGATACCGGCTCAGGTTGATCGAGATTTTTTACTGGTCTGCTATCCGGAGACTCAAGGTAGATCTGTCGGCGTTCACAGACCTTGAAGTCCCCGTCTATCCTTTATGTCTTACTGTTTTCTTTCGTTCAGACAGTTGTATTTCTTTCAGACTATTACTTGTTGTAAATTCTAGAATGCTCGTGAATTGCGACTCCAGATCCGGGTGGTAGTAGTTAATACAGATTTATGATATTCCGCACTTGTTATATTTCATTGTAGTTAATTAATGTTAATTACTGAATGGAAATAAAAATTAGTAAATGATTCTCTAATGTTGGCTTGCCTAGCTAATGAAATGTTAGGCGCCATCACAGTCCCACCGGTGGAAACTTTTGGATCGTGACAGTTGGTATCATAGCACTAGGTTGCTTAGGTCTCGCGATTCACGAGCAAGCTTAGTAGATTCTGGAGGATCGGTACAAAGACATTTGTGCTTATCTTCTCTGTCGTGCGATTTTGCTTTTTCAATGCTGATTAAACTCTTTCACCCATATTCTCTCGTAGATGGCGAGAACACGTATCGCTTCCTCAGCCGAGCAGCAGCCAGAGCCTCCAATGACAGCTCCTACGCGGGGCAGAGGTCGAGGTCGAGGCCGTGTCACAGGACGAGGCAGGAGCAGGGCTTAGCCTAAGGCCCGAGCAGCAGCCCCAGCAGTGGAGCCTTAGATAGAGCTTGACGAGGAGGTTCCAACCCAGATTGTTCCTGCCGGACCAACTCAGGTTCCGGAGGGGTTCATTGCTACCCTAGTACTTAAGGACGCCTTGGTCTGTTTGGTGGTCCTTATGGAGAGTGTGGCCCAGACTGGCGCATTTCCCATTACACCAGCAGTATCTCAGGCTGAAGGAGGAGCCCAAACTCCCACCACTCCCGCTCCGGAGCAGATAGCTCCCCAGCATCAGGCTCCAGCAGCTCAGCCAATCAGATTAGTTCAGCCGGTTATTGCGGCACAGGACGGAGATGGGCCAGCTGTGTCTTTTAAGGCCTTATGGCGATTAGACAGGTTTATCAAGCTCTTTACTGTTCACTTCAGCGGTGCTCCTTCAGAGGATCCCCAAGAGTATCTTGACAGTTGTCTCGAGGTTTTACGGAACATGGGTATTGTGGAGACCAATGGGGTCAATTTTGCTGCATTTCAGATGACGGGTTTTGCCAAGAAATGGTGGAGAGATTACTTATTGACCAGACCAGCTGGGTCGCCTGCTCTTACTTGGGACCAGTTCTCTCAGCTCTTCATAGAGAAATTTCTGTCTATCACATTGAGAGAGGAGCGTCGCCGTCAGTTTGAGCGTCTCCAGCAGGGCAGTATGACTGTTACTCAGTATGAGACCCGTTTTGTGGATTTGGCCCGTCATGCTATTCTTCTGCTTCCCACCGAGCGAGAGAGGGTAAGGAGGTTTTTTGATGGACTTGCTCAACCTATCAGATTGCAGATGGCTAAGGAGACTGGGAGTGAGATTTCTTTTCAGGCGGCTGCTAATGTNGATTTCCCAGCCAGGCCTGGGGTTGAGTCATCTGACGCTATTATCACAGGTATTATTTCAGTTTGCAGTAGAGATGCTTCAGTTCTATTTAATCTGGGATCTACTTACTCATATGTGTCATCCTATTTTGCTTCCTATTTGGCTGTGCCCCTGATTATTTGAGTGCTCCTGTATATGTGTCCATACCAGTGGGAGATGTTATTATTGTAGATCATGTTTATCGTTCGTGTGTGATCACCCTTGGGAGTCTTGAGACTCGTGTAGATCTCCTACTTCTCGACATGGTTGATTTTGATGTCATACTGGGTATGGATTGGATGTCACCTTATCATGTTATATTAGATTGTCACACCAAGACGGTGACCTTAGCCTTGCAGGGATTGCCTCGATTAGAGTGGAGAGGGAATCTTGGCCATTCTGCCAGTAGGGTTATCTCTTATGTGAAGGCTCGGCATATGGTCGAGAAGGGGTGTCTAGCTTATTTGGCTTATGTCCGCGATTCTAGTGCGGAGGTTCCTTCCGTATATTCGGTGTCGGTTGTTCGTGAGTTTCCAAAGGTGTTTCATGTATAATTGCCGGGGATGCCATCCGATAGGGATATTGATTTCTACATTGATTTGGCTCCGGGCACTCAGCCTATTTCCATTCCGCCATATCGCATGGCCCC
>AWOL01S0017176.1:0-19701 GCA_000715115.1 Nicotiana otophora
TTATGGATCGAGGCTGCCCGCCTGCAGCAGGCCTTATTGGCTTATTATTGCACGTGAGTTGGCAGTGCAGCACGTGAGTTGGCAGTGCGGATCCTTATATTATTATTGCACATTAGTTGGCCGTGCAACACATGAGTTGGCCGTACGGATCCAGATATTTATATTATGGCACGTGAGTTGTCCGTGCAGTACGTGAGTTGTCCATGCTTATAGCGCTTGGGCTGTAGGAACCCCTCATAAGTCTGTACACCCTCAGTGAGCACGGGTACCCATTGAGAGAATGATGAGGGCTGGGAGCCCAGGGAATGATGAGGGCTAGGAGCCCAGAGAGTGATTGTTGTCTTAAGAGGTTGTACTTGATTTTTATTTGTTGTTGCACTTAGTTGCTATCTGTCGTTGTTGTGAAATCTTTGAAAGATTGTTGATATACGGATTACATGAACAGAAAATGTATAAAAATTGATTTGACATTAAACTGTCAGATTTGATAGCATGTCTATTCTTTGCTAGAATTACTGGAAGTGAACCATAACTGTGTAGCTCGTTATTATCTTTAGTTCCTTATTTATTATTATTACTTGCTGAGTTGGTTGTACTCATACTACACCCTGCACTTCGTGTGCAGATCCAGGTGTTCCCGGACATAGCGGGTGTTGATCCTTTCGCGCGGTTGAATTTCAGGAGATTTTGAGGTAGTTGCCATATTCCGTAGACCTTATCTCTCCTTCTCTATCTCTTTGTTCACTGTATTTAGTCTCAGACTATTACAGACTATATTTTTCAAACTTGTATTCATATTAAATGCTCATGTACTCAGTGACATTAGGTTTTGGGGAGTATTTGTATTGTATTTAAATATTATATTTTCAATCTTAAGAGAAATTATGTTTTATTGAGATTTTCGGCTTACCTAGTATTGAGATAGGCGTCATCACGACGGGTGAGATTTTGGGTCATGACACTGCCACGCTTGAGTAAAGAGTCTTAGGGAAAGATATTGTTTGACAAATCCAAGAGGAGTTGATAGATTCTTTCTCAATTCCGTGCACTAACTTTTGTTGATTTTCCTCAATTACATCAATAATTAATTAAAATAATTTATATTACTGTGCCTGCAATTCTCCTTGCTGTATCCTAGGAAGCTTGTTTCCCATTTATGAATAATGGATATTTGTCATCAATGTCTATCCATATCTATCTACTTCATAATATATTATTATAATTATTTGAACTATATAATTGGATAACTTTTTATAATATAGTTTCCACTCCCTTTTTCATATTTCAAACGCAATCTAATCACAACGTTGCTAAGGAATTGAAAGTTATTGTCACATCATCACCATCTGGTTGTTAGTGGCTGTTGATTAATTCAAATTCACATGTAAGACTCAGTCCAATCTTAATTAGCTTATTTTAAGTGCTTTTAAGCTAAAATAATTTTTAAATTATTATGTAATATTTGAATAAAGTAAAAACATATATTTTTAAATATTTATTTTTAAGCTTAAATAAAAAAAAGCCAAAAATTAAAAACTATAATTTCTAACTTATGACTTAAAAATTATTTTGACTTAAAAATTACTTAAAATAAGCCCATCCAAACGGGCTCTCATTATAAGAGGAAGCACTTCCTATATCGCATTATTATCTATAATGCTAGACAATTAACTTAAATAAAATATTGTTTTCTTTGTTTAACTTTTCTTCTCTTTCAATTTTGCTTACCAAAATTTCACTTTAAAACTTTAATTCATATTATAAGTTCGATTTAAGGATAAAGACCAATAAAGTCCTCTCTTATTGTTGGAAAAGATCAAAGTTACGTTAAGTTTATCCTCTTTGTTCCTACCTGTTTTTCAATTTTACCATTATTTTGTCTCACTATTGGAAAAAAGATAAAATGCAACCTAATATCAAAACCAAAAAGGGCAGAAAAGAAGAAAAGGGAAAAGCAAAAAGAAGAAAAAAAGAATAGAAAGAAAAACCTTGAATTCACAAGTAAAATCCTTATTATGTTGAAGAGAGAAGATTTTGTGATTAAGGTTTATCACCAATGAGCAAAAGATGGTAATAATTTGGAAACAATTGTGACACAAATTTATCAAATAGTTTCAAAACTATATTGGTCAAATTAAATGAAGTTATTCATTGCTTAGTTTCTCTCTAAGTTCGATGACCTTTTGTGTAATTACCTTAAAAGCTTGATCGATAGTGTAAAAGAATTCTTTTTATACTATTAGATCACACTAGTTTTAGTATACGTGCGTTGCACGTGTCTATAATGTCTATCAATTAAAACTATGTACATTGACGTCAAAATAAAATGCAATATTTGTTTAAAGGATAAAAATTATTTTTCTCATAGTAATTGTATTAAATATCTTCTGAATATGCATAGATGATGAATTTAGTTAAATTTTAGTTGTACGTTATTTTGTAATTATACATATTTTATAATATAATTTACAAATATTTTAAATTGTATCTCACCTGAAATCTCTTTATGAATACATTTTGGTTTCTACTAATTTCATTCTTATTTCTTGAAGTTTGTAGTTAAAAAATTTAATTCTTAATACTATAATTAAATTTTATTTCATATTCTGATATATTTTATCGCCGATGGTTTTTTTATGAAAACTAATTTATGTACTCTAATATTTTTGTAAACTTGAAAAATAGTTTTACCTATATGATAAATTTGGAAAGGAATAAAATTGAATTATATTTTTAGTTAGTTAATTCAAATCCGGGGAAAAAAGGTCAATTCAAATACTTGATTATATTTTGTAATCACTAATGAAAATAATTTATTGTTCGAGGATTTAAATTATTAATATCATCTCATAGAATAAAATAAATGTTTAATTATAACTATAGTTTTATCCACAAAATTCTTGTGTCAAATGATAAAAAATCAAACTTTTACACTTTATGTTTGACATAGCGTTAGTAAATGACTTTTGTCAATCACTTATCTCTCTCTATTTCTCTTGTTATTATAAAATATTTTCATAATGTTTTTCTAATAATGTTTTAAAATCTATATTAATATTTATATCTAAGCAAATTATTGATCAAAAAATAAAATTAATAGTCAATAGACCAATCTCACATAGAATACTCATCGCATTTATAGGCTAAATATTGATTTGAATAAATGACAAAGCAAACTACTTCCTCTTTCTTTAATTTTTTTCTTTATTTTATTTTCTTATATCATAATTGTTCCCCTAAAATTTAGCATGATTATACATTTTTTTGAGATAAAAAAACGTTCGATGGTGTAAAATTCATATAAGGTAAAACATATTTGGTGTTATTTAATTATACTTTAATTTTAAATTCATATAAGATAAAACTTTAATATTTTTAAAGTCCTAAATATAAGGATCTCTTACTTAATTCAAATAAGGAAAGGTATACAAGAACAACAAGAAAAAAACCAAAAAGGTATAATAAGTAATAAATTTTATTTAATTTCAAACTCCTAAATATTAACGTTAAAATAAAATGTAATATTTGATTAAATGATTAAACAAAAAGATTTTTCGTAGTAATTGTATTAAATATCTTCTGAATATGCATAGATGATGAATTTAGTTAAATTAGTTATATATTTTTTTGTAATTATACATATCTTATAATATAATTTACAAATATGTTAAATGTATCTCACCTGGCATCTCTTTATGAATACATTTTGGATTCTACCAATTTCATCCTTATTTCCTTAAGTTTTCGTTTAACTAATTTAATTCTTAATAATATAATTAAATTTTATTTTATATTTCGATTTCTTTTATTGCCGATGATCTTTTTCTGAAAAATAATTTATATACTCTAAGATTTGTATAAACTTGAAAAATAATTTTACCTATATGATGAATTTGGAAAGGAATAGAATTGGATTATTTTTCTAGTCAGTTAATTCAAATCCGGGGAAAAAGGTCAATTCAAATACTTAATAGTACTATTTTTTAATCACTAATAAAAATAATTTATTTTTGAGGATTTAAATTATTAATATTATCTCATAGCATAAAATAATTATTTAATTATAACTATAATTGTATCCACAAAATTCTTGTGTCAAATAATAAAAATTCAAACTTTTTGCACTTTATGTTTGTCGTAGCGTTAGTAAATGACTTTTGTCAATCACTTTTCTCTCTTTCTCTTGCTATTATAAAATATTTTCGTAATTATTTTTTCTAATAATATTTTAAAATCTATATTAATATACATCTAAGTAAATTATTGATCGAAGAATAAAATTAATAGTCAATGGACCAATCTCACATAGAATACTCATAACATTTATAGATTAAATATTGATTTGAATAAAGAACAAAGCAAACTACTTCCTCTTTCCCTATTTTATTTTTTTATATCATAATTGTTTACCTAAATTTTAGCATGATTATACAATTTTTTTGAGATAAAAAATATATTGTATAAAATGCATATATAAGGAAAAACATATAAATATTTGGTGTTATTTAATTATACTTTAATTTAAATTCATATAAGATAAAACTTTAATAATTTTAAAGTCCTAAATATAAGGACCTCTTACTTAATTCAGCTCCTATATATTCGTAATAAAGGAAAGGTATTGGCCTAAATAAGGAAATGTATAATAAGTAATAAACCTTATTTAACTTCAAACTCCTAAATATTAACTAGAAGAATAATCAGATGACTATTTCGTTTAGTGTGAACTCTATCTTAAAAGGTTAAAAAAGCGAACGATATTTCGTTATTGGCTTAAAGGAAAGAATTTATACAACTAATTTTTTTTAATTTTAAATACTTCGATATAGAAGTTTGTTATGTAGTTCGAATAAGGAGTGATTTAATATTTAAAATTTTAACTAATTTTGAAGCTTTAAATATTAGAAAAATATTTAAATGATTATTCCTAAATATAATGGAAACAATTAAATGTCTATTCCTAAATATTAGGGAGATAATTAAATAAATATTCTTAAATATTAGGATAATAATTAAAAGATTGTTTTGTCTAGTCTGAACTCTAGTTTTAAAGAGCGTAAAAGGTGAACGACATTTCGCTAAAGACTTCCGTACTTTTAATATAGTATAGATAACATACATTGACATAAAGGTCTTAGGAAAAAATATTTATTTCTGGATATTGTGTCTCCTTTGTCAACATTGGACTACTAACATCCCAATTAAATAGGCACATTCCTTTATTCTTTTTCCAATCTTTTCGAAGTCTTTTAACTTCCATCATGTGTTTTTAATTAAAAGTTAGAAAAAATAATACCGTATAATTGCTCTTAAAATAATAGCTAATATATATATATATATGCAGTATATTATATATAAAATATATATAAATTTTATACACTTTTATAAGTATCGAATATAAATAATTTTGGCTGCGAGCTAAAAGCTACCTTTGCCAAGGATAGTGATAATCTCAAAGTCTTATGTTAGTCCATAACACTTATCCACAAACATTTATTATTTTTATCATATCATTATTCACTAATAATATTGCGAGTAATTCGAACATTGGAGCATCTACTATTTGCTTATACCTTTATACCTCCTCTGCCTAAACTTCATTTCTGACTTTTTCTTTGTCTTTTGTATTGAATAAAACAAAAAGAATTTGACAAGATATGAAGAAAGTGAAAATATATAATATTTGTAAATATATTAGTGGCTTCAAGGAATAAGTTCAACGGTGTTTTCCTCTAAAGCATTAGGATAAACACAAGAAATTAAACTCGAAATAAATACTTTATTTTTGGTTTAACTTTTCGCTATCAGGAACTCACCGACACGACTAATTGAGTTGGGCAGTGTCGGGCTTATTGAAGGAAAAAACACTCCAACTAAGGAGAAAAAGGGGTTTCTCCATTCCAAGATTTAAACCCGAGACCTCTAGTTAAAGATGAAAATATTTCATTCATGTTATCACACTCTTCAGTGGCAACTCGACATGGATTAAATTCAATTATACGATAGTTTTACTTCTTTCTGGAAGAAAATATACATAAATGAGAGTACATTAATAATAAGTTGTTGGGCCTTATAGCTTGATATAAGCCCATAATAAGAGAGATTACTCTTGCTAAGCACAATTAGTTGATTTTATGACCTTTTTTATGATCCATAATATTTGATTTATTCAGATATCAAGAAGGAATTAACTTCTTGTTTTTAAAATTACCCTTAGAGTAAAGAGCCTATGAATATTTGTTATATTTTCAATGAACAAATTAAGGTACTATGGTCAATTTTATTGTTAATTATACTAAAAATTGAATTCTTCATATGTGTAAAAATAACCAAAAAATCAATTAAAGTGGGCCGGAGGGAGTAACGGACGTTTGCCGTGAGTATCATAATATAATCAATATAAAAAGCTATATAATGCTTCTAGGCAGAAAAGAAAACTGTAGCAAGATTTGCATGGCATATGTGGTTATACTGAACGGCAGCCCGATGCACTAAGCTCCCGATATGCGTGGGGTTCGAGGAAGGGCCGGACCACAAGGGTCTATTGTAAACCATGCATTTCTGCAAGAGGCTGTTTCCACGGCTCGAATCCGTGACCTCCTGGTCACATTACATCAATTTTACCAGTTACGCCTAGGCTCCCTTCACATATGTGGTTATACTAGCTTCTGATAATTGTGACAGACATGCATCTTACTAAATAAACATAACTCCAAAAATAATAGATTATAGTAATGATTTATGTATTTTAATGATAATTTGCTTGGATTCAGCTATCAGTGGAGACTTGAGGTATAGCTTCACGGCGTTCGCAGTTCTAAAGTCCCCTTATACTTATTTTTACCTGTGTGTTTTCTTTCAAACAACTTGAATTTTATTCAGAACTTTATTGTATTATTCTAGAAGCTCCTGCACTTATGACACGAGATTCGAGGATGTATTTGGATGATTCGTTTGTTATGGTCTTCCGTACGTTATTTCAGTATTGAACTTCTGTATAATTTAGTTTGTTTAAAAATGGTTAAGATTATTCTAACATTGGCTTGCCTAGCAAGTAAAATGTTAAGTGCCATCACGGTCCCGAAGGTATGAATTTCGGGTCATGACAATGACGCTTTATTAGAACTCAGATTACTAGGCTTACAAATTAATTGCTTGAACGAAGTGCGACATTGATACTGTTGGTACTTTAAATAACTAAGTCATATTGACAAAAAAAAAATACAACGTTTGTTTGGTACTAATTTTCTATGTTAAGTGGAATAATATAATATTAGCACATAAGAAAAGAAGAATATTGCTTGGCCACGACCACGACCACAACCACGACCACGACCACGACCACGACCACGAACAGGGCTACGACATTTTCCACGGTTGGCACAATGGAAATACACCTCATTCATGTCGGGCAATGGTGTAGACCCAATGGGTCTATTATCATGATTTTTGATGAGCAAGTCATTGTTTCGTTCAGCCACAAGGAGAAGAGAAATCAACTCAGAGTATTTCTTGAAACCTTTCTCTCGGTACTGCTGTTGCAAGACCATATTGGAGGCATGAAACGCTGTGAACGTTTTTTCAAGCATATCATAGTCACTGATACTATCTCAACAGAGTTTCAATTTGGAAGTAATTCTGAACATCGCAGAATTATATTCAGAAGCAGACTTAAAGTCTTGGAGCGTCAGATGAGCCCAATCATATCGTATTTGTGGAAGAGTGACCAACTTTAAGTTGTCATGTCTTTTCTTTAAGCAATTCCACAAAATAAGTGGATCTTTGACTGCGAGATATTCTATTTTCAACCCTTCATCAAGGTGATGGCGCAAGAAAATTAAGGCCTTAACACAGTCTTGGGTAGATGCTTTATTTCTATCTTTAATGGTGTCTCCAAGACCCATTGCATCTAAATGGATTTCAGCATCCAACACCCATGTCATATAGTTCTTGTCCGAAATTTCAAGGGCAACGAACTTTCTGTTCATAATATCAATCATAATTAAAAGAGAAAAAAAATTATACTTTAGTCTTCTCAAAGAGCTTCTTGAGATGGTAGAGTCTCGTGCTGATAACATGTTATGAAATAAAAGCAATTTAGTAAAACATAAATAAGAAATGGAGATAGAGAGAAGGAAGAGATTTTATTTCTTTTTCAAATTGTATGTTCTTTCCGATCTATTACAAGACTTTTATATAGACATGAAAAGTGAAGCATCACTATTGTAAAATAGTGAGTGGAATGACCACTATTTAGTGGAATGACCATTATTGAGAGAAATGACCACTATTGAGTGGAATGATCACTACATAAATATGTCATTAAGCACTTTGGTGGTTATGTACATCTACCATAATTCAAGATTTTATAATAATTTCTGACTTTTTCTTTGTCTTTTGTATTGTATAAAACAAAAAGAATTTGACAAGATATAAAGAAAGTGAAAATATATAATATTTGTCAATATATTAGTGGCTTCAAGGAATAAATCCAACGGAGTTTTCCTCGAAAGTATTAGGATAAACACAAGAAATTAAACTCGAAATAAATACTTTATTTTTGGTTTAACTTTTCGGTATCAAGAACTCACCGACACGACTAATTGAGTTGGGCAGTGTGGGGCTCATTGAAGGGAGAAATACTCCAACTAGGGAGAAAAGGGGTTTCTCTGTTCTAAGATTTAAATCCGAGATCTCTAGTTAAAGCTAAAAATATTTCATTCATCGTATCACACTCTTCAGTGGTAACTCGACATGGATTAAATTCAATTATACGATAGTTTTACTTCTTTTTGGAAGAAAATATACATAAATGAGAGTACATTAATAAAAAGTTGTTGGGCCTTACAGCTTGATATAAGCCCATAATGAGAGAGAATGCTCTTGCTAAGTGCACCGGTAGTCACTTTGAAGGAGATGTTTAAAACATACTCCCTGTAGTCCACTTTAGTTGATTTTTTAGCCTTTTTTTACGGTCCATAATATTTGATTTATTCATCTATCAAGAAGGAATTAACTTATTATTTTCAAAATTGCCCTTGAAGTAATGAGTCCATAAATATTTGTTATATTTTCAATGAACAAATTAAGATACTATGGTCAATTTTATTATTAATTAATACTAAAAATTGGATTCCTCATGTGTGAAAACAACCGAAAAATCAATTAAAATGGACCGGCGGGAGTAACTAACGTTTACCGTGAGTATCATAAATATAATTAAGATAAAAAGCTATATAATGCTTCTTGGCAGAAAAGAAAACTGCAGCAAGATTTGCATGGCATATGTGGTTATACTGAACGGCGGCCCAGTGCACTAAGTTCCCGATATGCGCGCGTGAGGTCCGAAAAAGGACCGGACCAAAAGGGTCTATTGTACGCAGTCTTACCCTGCATTTCTGCAAGATGCTGTTTCTACGGCTCGAATCCGTGACCTCCTGGTCACATGACATCAATTTTACCAGTTACGTCAAGGCTCCCTTTCACATATGTGGTTATACTAGCTTCTTATAATTGTGACAGACATGCATCTTACTAAATAAACATAACTCCAAAAGTAATAGACAACAGTAATGATTTATGCATTTTATTGACATTTGCCAAGAAAGGGAAGATATACAAAATTGTAGCCATAACAAATCAAGAATGCAGAGAATTGAAAACCAAAATACTGCACAAGAATTAGCAGTTTCCACAATCTCACATCTTATGAGTTAAAGAACGATTTGATCATAGTTTCTTTGCTTCCTCATCTCGGCTTGTTATCTATCTCATAAATATCCCCACGACTGCAGCTAAGTAGCTCGCCAACTGTTAAAAAAATAATAATTCGGGGGGGTTGTAAGTTAAAGTTTCATTCATATGTAACTGCCATTGAGCTTCGATGCGCTGTGGTATTCATACCTGAGACGGAATGCTGAGTCCGGTGTGACCTTCAATGACTAATCCTGCCGTAAGACCAATCATAGCCCATGCACCATTAATTGCTTCTATTTGTCGCCGTCTCTGTAAAATATTCAGAGCTGAGAATGTAGAATTGATGTAAGAGCAGTAGGTTTTAAAAAACATGGTAACAAGAATCATCTATCTGTGTTTTTCTACTTTGTTTTTGTTATAAAGATCAAAACAGATTATGATAGAAACTTAATTTGACATTCTTGCATCAACTGTAACATGCATAAAGCAATAGGTCTATTACTATGTCGAGTGATTAATCTCTCGAAGTATTCTACTTTTCCCGTCTTACAAACTTTCCAAACTTTAACTTGGTAGAGTAAGCATTTGTAGGGAATGACCGACTTGAATGTTAGATGCCACGGGAAACATTCATCTCAGATGAAGTGGATGTAAACTAATTACATCACATTCAATGCAGATTTTACTACCATTCCAGAGATGAGAACAGGAACACTAATCACCTTGAGCTAATAATATAAACTCAACAGCCTATACTCAAATCTGCTTAGAAGCAGCTAGGAGTCGATAATGCCAAGTGACAGAGATTCAGTACATTTCTTATCTTTGCCCATTTAATGGCAGTAAGATTTGGCTAACAAAATAGTAATCACATGTTGCAAGAAAATGGAGGTTCACTCACTTGAAATCTCTCTTTAGCTTTAATTTCGTCCATTTGCTTTGCAGCTAACCGCTTGGCTTCTGAAGGATCCACCATTATCACTTCCTTCCTTACTCTCTCTTTTCCTGGAGATACCTGTAGACAAAGAAGTTTTCATTTCGAAGCTCTTTATAAATAACGACCTCGAGTCACTATGAAGATATTTCCATGTTATAGCATATAATAAAGCATGAGATCGAGAACTTCAAGGAAATTTGGATAAACAACATAAGAGTAGTACTAGGTTTGAGATTTCCCGTGCGCCATAGTATACAAAATGTAATTTTTCTTATTTCTAAAACCTAAGTAGACTTGAAATTGTACACCAACTTGGCATGTTAACTAACTACCGAAGATAACAGTCAATGAAACTGTTGAAACATCAAATGCCGAACTCCTCTTCTCTGATACCATGTTGTTGATAGTTAGCTATCGAATCCTCTATCTATTTCACTCTATTCAAGTCCATATCATTCCAATACAAACCTCAATTAACTAATCCAAAAATTTCTCCTAATTTGGAATAGGACTGATAAAGCATGATTAATGGCTAACCTTTCGAAGACAAAGATATAATAGCTCATATAACAAGAAAGTAGAAGCAAGTCTTAATAAATTGTCGTTCACATAATTTTACCACAAGTCACAGACATAAAAACATTATCTTTTTTCATTAGTTAAAAATATTTGAGCAATTCAAACCCATCATACTAGTACTAGTATTACATACGTGGAAGAGCCTTCATAATGCATACATTAGGATTAGCCAGGACGCGAATTGCTTGACTCCTGGTTCTCGATGAAGCCAAGCCAGTGTTGTGCATGCTCCCATATTCAAACCTGGCACAGAAGAGCTTCTTTAAAAGGAGAAAAACGGAATAGTCACGTGATAGAAGTTATGGGCAATGAGGGGCAGCTTTAGTGCCTTGCGTAGCCTGAAGCACAGCTTAAGCGTCGCGAAGCGCCCTCCCTGAGCTTTTCTGACCTTCAGGGCTTAAGCGCGCCTTAAATGAGCCTTTCACATTTAAAAGGAGAAAAACCGAATAGTCATGTGATTTTAACGTTCACCATTCTATCAGTAGAATATTGAGTGGAATACTGAATAACAGAAAGGAGATACTACCGCAGAAAGAGTTCTGCCAATTTTTCATAACAAAATACTACACTTTTCGCCAGAAAGAAAATGAAACACCAGAGATAATGCATTGAACTACTTTCTTGTTTTCCATTATAGAAAAGTGTGGAGGTCGAGAATTAGGGTAGAAGGTTAGTAGGTAGTCGAGTGTGTGTCTTCCCCATATCAGTAGTATTAGTAGTTAGCCTTGTATTCTATTATTGGTAAATCTCTATTACCACATGTTGATCATTCAGCTTGTTTTCTAATTATCTTGCTGTTGTCACTGCTTGTGGCTACTGCTTTCTTTTCTTTTTTCCTAGAGCCGGGGTCTATCGGAAACAAACTCTCTACCCTCAAGGTAGGGTTAAGGTCCGTGTACACATGACCCCACTTGTGGGGTTATACTAGGTTTTTTGTTGTTATTGTTGTCATTATAACCCACCATATTTTCTAATAAAGTTAGTGAATGCATATTACTATTATATACAGAAAGCTTTCATTTTTAGGGAAAATTACTATAGAAGAAATAAAGTTTATCGTCCCGCGATAAATTTCTAAGGATATTCCAAAGAGGTGAATGTTGAATACTTTATCAGAATACAGACTCCATGTTTCCCTTTATATAAATTTCAGAACTTCAATTCCGCAATTTTCAATTTCCTGATTATTAATTATTCCAATATAGAAACCTTCAGCAAGCTTATCACATCAGAACATCTCAAATTCAAATTTGTACATACAAAGACAATTTGTAAAAATGAAAAATTAAGCAAATAAACACTTTTTATGAACAATTTAAAGACTGAAATTGCTCTAATGAGCAAAACGATAACACTGAAAACATGTAGTTAGATAAATAGTAAGCAAACGACCCACAAAAATTCAGACCAATATTACTTGTCAAACATAAATATAAACATAAAAAGCTTGATTCTTGAATAATAGCTTTTAAAAAAACTTACTTTTTGACAGCTGAATTATGAAATTCTGAGAAAGTTAAAGTCTTTTCCTTAAACTTCAGCCCTCCATTGATAATGGGTATCTTAGCTTGAAGCATCATCTCTCTCTCTCTCTCTCTCTCTCCTCTCTCTCTCTCTCTCTTGTTTTAATGGGTGAAGTAGGAGAAAGAAGTTCTATGTGGCGAGTTAAAAGCCAACTATAGTATAATATTTTTTTTTCTTTTTTCCTTATTAGTATTTGGTCAGCATTTGAGTAGCATCATCTTCTACAAAATTTGATGGATAATTTCACTTGAACTCCCTAAAGATCCTAGTTATTAAAACTGGCTCCTAAAGATCATAGTTATTACAATAGGCTCCTAGAAATTTTAAACTAAATATCTTAACTTCGAAATAATTCAGAACATTTTTGTCCCGAAAAATTGAATTGAAAAACTAAAATTCAGGACGCACTAGCTAATTCTTAAATAGCAGCCCTTTAAAATGGCTATCTGGTGTCATTTTTACGTATTAATAAGCAATTGTTTCGGGGCTTTTGCATCTATATCCGGTTTTAGGGTCACAATTGAACCTAGACCCACTTTGCAAAAGGAATTGCAAGCCTACCCACTTTACGATCAACATCAGACTTATCGGGTCTGAAGTTAAAAAAATTAGTCTAAAGTGAAAAATTTGCACTTTAGATGCACTTAAAGCCAAATAGGTCTGAAGTGCAACCAATAGTTTCATGCACTTAAGGCCAATAAGTCTGAAGTGAAAAATTGCACTTCAAATGCACTTAAGGCCAAAAGGTCTGAAGTGCAACCAACATTTTCATGCACTTAAGGCCAAAAGGTCTGAAGTGCAACAAACGTTTTCCTACACTTAAGGCCAATAAGTTTGAAGTGAATTTGCACTTCAGATGCACTGAAGGCCAAAAGGTCTGAACTGCAACCAACGTTTTCATGCACTTAAGGCCAAATAGGCCTGAAGTACAAATTGCCCAGAAACAGAAATTTATTCTTCAAGTTTTAACAATACAATATACGATTTAATACGTAAATCTACTCAAAATGAGCTCTAATTTGAAACATCACCTTCAAATATCATCAAGAACAAATCTCATCATCAATTTTGTCAAAACAACAATATATCTAATGCCCATTTTGTAATTAAGAAAAATAAGTAGAAGAAACCCTAAGTAATAGTAAAAACTAAAGCGCCACAACAACTCACCACTGTAAAATATCATAAACTACCTTAAAATATGTTTACAAACACCATATAAAATCATTGTCACCCGAAGAAGAATAAGAAGAAGAAAGGGGAGAAAAAAGTAAAAATTGCATGGGGCGCCCTATTTGGTCGCCCCTTTTTAACTTATACACGTTTTGTTTTTTCGTTTGCATCCGTACCCATATTTTTTAAAAGTATTTTAAAAAGACAATTTTGCCCTTCTTTAATTAAAAAACTATTGACAAAACTGTAGACTGCAGGGCAAAATTTTAGCATGTTTTGGTATGAAATTTTAGCAAATGAATTAAATAACTTCAGCATGCATTAGAAAAAACTAATTAGAAAATTACATATTGCAAGATAAAAACTTAAGCATGTTTAGTCTGAAGTTTTAGCAAATGAACTAAAAAACTTCAGCTTGTTTAGACTGAAGTTTTGGATAAAACCAATGACAAAACTGTAGACTGTATACATAACTTAGACAAAAGTTACTAAATTTACGTAAATCCATAAGTTACGGTGCAAATTCGCCCCGGAACATCAATTGGAGACCCTAAAGTTTTGAGACACCTCATGATCACTCTTCAACTTATTCCATTGTAGGAGCGGCAAACGGGCAGGTCCGGTAGAATATGAGCGGGTCGAAGACGGGTTAGGCATATATGAATGAGATATCTGATCCGTCTATATTTAACATAGTTAAAAAATAAACTAACCGACGGATAATATCGAATTCGATTGGACACCCTAAAATCTTGAGACACCTCACGATCACTCTTCCACTTATTCCACTACAACTTATACAATAGTTGCACCTCATGTCAAAGGTGTCCCAAAAAATCTTCGATTTCCACTTTGGAAATGACATAATTGTATGTGTTCAAATTTATTCTTGTTCGATTAATTGTACCAATTTGAGGAGCACACTAACCAATCTGTCTCTTGGTTCCAAAACAAGGCCTCGTGACTAGCTAATTCTATGGAGCTAACTATATTACCCATCAATATCCTAGCTATTTTGAAATTTTAATTAAGATCTTGATGATATATATCACTTATAACTTTAAAAAAAGGAAAAAGAAAATTATATAATAAAAATATTCATTTAAGCTAAGTTATATTTTATACCGCTTCCTTGAGTTGATGGTCTATCGAAAACAACCTCTTTACCTACGAGATTACACTGAGTTTGTTCTTGCACTTTATTCGTTTCATTTTATGTGATATATTTGTCTTATTAATTTTGATTTTAATATTTTTTTTTGTATTACTTGTGTCCTTTTGAACTTTTTACACGTTACTTTGACCCCGGACTCTAATTTTTGATATTGTGCCTTATTTCTCTTATTTTAATTGATCTGTAACAATTTGTCTAACCTATTTTTCATTAATTAAAAAAATTATAATCGAACTAATTTTTCCTTTTTGCAAGATAAAAACTTAAGCATGTTTAGTCTGAAATTTTAGTAAATGAACTAAAAAACTTCAGCTTGTTTAGATTGAAGTTTCGGATAAAACTCATGACAAAACTGTAGACTGTATAATAAAACTTCAACATATTTTGGTATGAAATTTTGACAAATGAACTAAATAACTTCAACATGCATTAGCAAAAACTCATTAGAAAATTACATACTGCAAGACAAAAACTTAAGCATGTTTAGTTTGAAGTTTTAGCAAATGAACTAAAAACCTTAAGCATGTTTAGTCTAAAGTTTTAGCAAATGAACTAATAAACTTAAGCATGTTTAGTCTGAAGTTTTAGCAAATGAACTAAATAACTTAAGCATATTTAGTCTGAAGTTTTAGCAAATGAACTAATAAACTTAAGCATGTTTAGTCTGAAGTTTTAGCAAATGAACTAAAAACCTTAAGCATGTTTAGTCTAAAGTTTTAGCAAATGAACTAATAAATTTAAGCATGTTTAGTCTGAAGTTTTAGCAAATGAACTAAATAATTTCAGCATGTTTAGACTGAAGTTTCAGATAAAACTCATGACAAAACTGTAGACTGTAGGATAAATAACTTCAGCATGCATTAGCATGAAATTTTAGCTTCAATNTATAATAAAACTTCAACATATTTTGGTATGAAATTTTGGCAAATGAACTAAATAACTTCAACATGCATTAGCAAAAACTCATTAGAAAATTACATACTGCAAGACAAAAACTTAAGCATGTTTAGTTTGAAGTTTTAGCAAATGAACTAAAAAACTTAAGCATGTTTAGTCTGAAGTTTTAGCAAATGAACTAAATAACTTAAGCATATTTAGTCTGAAGTTTTAGCAAATGAACTAATAAACTTAAGCATGTTTAGTCTGAAGTTTTAGCAAATGAACTAAAAACCTTAAGCATGTTTAGTCTAAAGTTTTAGCAAATGAACTAATAAATTTAAGCATGTTTAGTCTGAAGTTTTAGCAAATGAACTAAATAATTTCAGCATGTTTAGACTGAAGTTTCAGATAAAACTCATGACAAAACTGTAGACTGTAGGATAAATAACTTCAGCATGCATTAGCATGAAATTTTAGCTTCAATGTGAAACAACTTCATGCTATATTAGCATGGAGTTTTAGCTTCAACATGAAACAATTTCATGCTACATTAGCATGAAGTTTTAGCATCAAGGTGGAATAACTTCATGTAAGTGTGATTCTGAAGATGAATCTGGACAAGTTTCTGGTTTTTTTGATAAAGCTGCTGAGAGGAGAGGAGGAGATCTTTTTTCACGAATGAGGTTGCAGATCACGCGATTAATGTGTGATGCAGGTTTTATTCTTTTGTGAGGGGTGTAATTGTCATATTATTATGAATTTTTTTGTCAGTTGGCTACCAAATCAATAATTTTTAAAAATAGGGTACAAGTTAAAAGGTGGCACAAATATAGGGTACGACTGCAAATCCCCCGAGAAAAAAAGGCATGAAATTGTTTAAAAAGTGGGTACAAATTAAAAAAATTAAAAAGTGGGTACAGATTAAATGAGTGCGACCAAATAGGGCGCTAGTGTAATTTTTGCAATTGTTTCCTAGTCCATGGATATGCTTAATTAATACAAATGTGAATAGCGAAACTACATAAATAAAGTTCCTAAATAGCATAGATTACATGAGATTTTTTAATGCCCTATTTAGGAATTGTTTTCTTGCAAAATTATATATTTACTTTTATTTGACAAAAAATCAAGAGGTGTCAAATTCTGTTCTCTTAGTAATTATATTATATAGAGAAAAGAAAAAAAACGCAAAAGATTTATTATTGGCTATTTCATTGCTACTATGGCTTCTCAAAGAGAATCAGATCTTTATAATTAGCTCTGGCGTTTCTTCCTATTTTGGCATAAAATTTGAATAGGTTACAAGAAATTTAAACTAGTACATAGATGATTGTATGAAGTGGTGGACATATACATAACCAATTGAAGCAAATAGCAAAATACTTTGATGTGCTAAAGTGCTATACCAATGGAAAACTTCCTCCATATTTTGATATCAATTATTTGCTCTATTCTATTTGTAGTTTTGGCCTTTTGGGCAATGCAAGATCTCTATCACCCCTTAACTCCACTTATATTATGCAAGCTAGAAAAAGATTTATGTCTCCTGATCCATCTAACACTACTTAAAAACGTCTATTTTCCGACGGAAATTTTTCGACCGCAAAATGTCGGTCGGAAATTCCGACTGATTCGGTCGCAACTTGTGGAAATTTTTTTTATTTTTTTTCAAACAATTTTATGGCAGACACTCCGATCGTATTTATCGAAAACATTGGCGCAAAATACCACAAAATATATTTTCGCAATTTTCGACCGTTTCGGTCACAAAATAAAATAAAAATTAATATTTTTGTGACTGAATCGGTCGCAAAATATGTCATTTACTAGATCTGACTAGTTTGACCCTGTTTGTGACTGAATCGCTCGCACTTTCAAAATTTTAAAATTTTGAAATAAAGTTCTTACTGTTTCAGTCGCAAAATAAAAAAATAATTAATTTTTTTTGCTACCGATTCAATCGCAAAATGTGTCATTTACGAGGTATGATTAGTTTGATCCAGTTTGCGACCGATTCGGTCAGAAAATTACCGACCAAATCAGTCACAAATCCCTAAAAATTCAATGCATCCCAGATTATCCATTTTGCATCTACAGTCTATACACTGTTTTGACCATTTTGCATTCTAGACATCAATTCAACTGTATTTCAGGGTGTCCTGTTTGGTCATGGATTCGAGTAATCGCATCTACAGTCTATACACTTGTTGCATTATTACCCTTTGATTACTAATGATTCAACTATTGTAATTTGTAAAGTCTAAAGATTCAACTATTGGCAATAGACTCAAGTTTGAATCAATGTCATTTAGTTTTGCAAGTGTTGCCTCCCAAAAATTGGATATCTTGGGATCGAAATTTCATCAAGCAAGATGCGTTTTGTGCTCATTTTACTACGCACAACAGGGAAATTTCCAACATGATAATACCAAGCCCGAGCATTCGCGATGCCAACATCAATTTTAACTCTTAGTGGAAAGTCGAAGAGTTTTGCCTTGTCGTCGGTTGAATGCAGCCACTCATATAAGTTTCTGTAACGACCCGACCGGCTGTTTTGAGCTTTAAGGTTCCGTTCAGTGCTTCGAGGTCTTGAGTAGCTTTCTATTGTCTATTATGACTTGTGTGCATGCTCGAATTCGATTTTCGGATGATTCGGAATGAATTTGGATGAGTAGTTCTCACTTTAGAGGCTTAAGTTGAACATATTGACCGAGATTTGATTTTTATGAAAACAACCCCCGAAAGGTGTTTTGATGGCTCCAATAGGTTCGTATCGTGATTTTGGATTTAGGGGGCTTATGCCCGAAATCGATTTCGGAGATACGTAAGTTAATTTGTGTTGTTTTGCGAAAGTTGGCATTATGAAGGCTTAGTGTAATGACCCGACCGATTGTTTTGAGTATTTACGCTCCTTTCAACTATTTGAAGTCTTGAATAGCTTCATATAATGTATTATGATCAGTGTGTATTATCGGATTTGGTTTTTAGGTGTTTCGGGATTAGTTCGGATGAAGGAAATTCATGTTGGATGCTTAAATGAAAAGGGTTAACCGGAGTTTGTCTTTTGTGCAAACGACTCCGGAATGGAGTTTTGATGGTTCCAATAGCTTCGTATGATGATTTTGGACTTAGGAGTGTGTTCGGATATTTATTTAGAAATCCGTAGTTGATTTTAGCTTGAAATGACAAAAGTTGGAAATGGAAGATCTCGAAGTTTGACCGGGAGTCGACTTTATTAATATCGGGGTCCGAATCCAGTTCTGAAAATTTTTATGGATCCGTTAAGTCATTTATGACTTGTGTGCAAAATTTAAGGTCAATCGGACTTGGTTTGTTAGGTTTCGGCATTGAATGTAGAAGTTAGAAATTGTTAGTTTTTATTAGGCATGAATTGGGGTATGATTCGTGTTTTTAGCGTTATTTGATGTAATTTGAGGCTTCGACTAAATTTGTATGATGTTTTAGGACTTNGAAGATCTCGAAGTTTGACCGGGAGTCGACTTTATTAATATCGTGGTCCGAATCCAGTTCTGAAAATTTTTATGGATCCGTTAAGTCATTTATGACTTGTGTGCAAAATTTAAGGTCAATCGGACTTGGTTTGATAGGTTTCGGCATTGAATGTAGAAGTTAGAAATTGTTAGTTTTTATTAGGCATGAATTGGGGTATGATTCATGTTTTTAGCGTTATTTGATGTAATTTGAGGCTTCGACTAAATTTGTATGATGTTTTAGGACT